>NW_024121654.1:24405262-24539651 GCF_016745375.1 Pimephales promelas
GTCTGTGAGAATGTCATTATGACATATTTTGCACATTGTTCATCCCCACACTTCCTTCACTGACTCAGGGCTCCCCTCACATAATGGGAGGATATGACAATATCTCTAAACATTTCCACAGAGCGCCGGCATGCACACTCCCAGTGTGTTGCATCACTTGCAGCTGGAATTGCTGGTTTTGCATATCATAATCGGAGCCAGAAAGAGCTTTATTGTCATATATGTTTGCAAACACAAGCAATTTGATTTGGTGACAGAAGCCGTTTCCATTACATAGAGCAAACAAGAGTACAGAGAGAATGGCTGTGCACAGCTTGTGCTGTCCAATTGGAAATAAGCCTGAAACAGTGTGGTCAGTGTGTCTGTACTAACCAGACTGTAAGTAAGACTGGAAAAAGAGATGAGACTCTTTCACTCTCTGCCTCTTTGTGGTCTAATTTCTTTGTTTCATATGAGATCTTGAGATCTAAGAAAAGTCTAATAACATGCCTCATTGGGAAAAATTGGGTCATTTAAATAGACTTGATGAACACACCACTATCATTACCCCCACAGAGGAAACAAGCTGTTTTGAATGACCTCATTTCCTAAAGAGAATATCGTCTGACTCAGTAATACCACATGAATGAATGGGAGTACTGTGGCGGGGGGATGACCATGGCATGCTGTAAAGCTTAACTAAAAAAGATAATTTCTTTTTCAGTCTCTTCATGATAAAATGTCTGAGAAGGAAACCTTAACAGATGTAGCCACGAGCAGTTCAGCACTGCAAAGGTAAAATGACTTCCATAAGGTCTAAATTGCATCCCCGTTTTAATCAGACGTGATTGTTTTATGATAATCTCCATTCTCTCGTCACAGGACCACATCGGTGTCTGCCCTCTCTGAATTTAAGAGTCTGCTGGACACACATGGTCACATGGTCAGTGGAGTAAAGTGTGCAAAGTTGCACAGCACCAATCTACCGCTCCGACCTCCATTCTGGCTTGCACTGACTTAAGTGATCTCAACAAAAAGAATTGGAAGTACCTGACCAGCGATTCAGCAATATTGGAAAAGCATGACCAGTTTAAGACATGGGACTGCCCAAGCACCAATTCGAACAGCAGCTTCCCAGGACTGGAGCTGAGCAAAGAGTACATCCAGAGAAGCTACACTGCTCCGGATAAGACGGGCATTCGCATCTATTACAGCCCTCCAACAGTGCGGAGAATGGAGAGAAGACCAGTCAAAGAAAGGCCCACCAGGATCCCCAGCAAGGATTATCATCAAGAGATGCAGCCATGATAGATCAATCAGGTCAGACTGCTGTGTCCGTACCCTTATCCACCACTTCCTCATCCGCTTTATGAGCAGTGGTTGAGCTCACTTTCACAGCAGCATAGAGACTTGCTTGAAGGACGGACAGGAGGTACTGCACCTTTCCATGGACTGGAGATTTCAGGCAACCTCAGCGATGACATGAAGGAGATGACCAACTGTGTACGACAGGCCATTCGTTCCAGTTCCCTGGAGAGGAAGTGCAGCAAAGATTCTGGGAGCCAGACAGTTGGCGTTTCTAGTACAGGAACGCAGACAGCACAGTTTGTCAGCATTGGCCTACAAACTGATGCCATTTCAACTACTAGAGGCCTTCAAGGGAAAACATGGTCTCCTCGTCCATCCACCTCACTTGCGTCTGCACGCTCCCGACAGATCTCTTCATCTCTGGATAAAGTGCACAGTCGCATAGATAGACCCTGTTGCTCACCAAAATATGGCTCGCCTAAGCTCACCCGAAGAGTTTCCACCTCCTCCTCCAAACTCGAGACCTCCTCAACATCCTCAAGGGATCGCAGTGTCTGGAATCTGCATAACCGTAGTGGATCTCAGATCGGTTCTGCCTGGGCACGTTCCACCACCACACGTGACAGCCCAGTGCTTAGCGGCCTAAATGATGGCTTGACCAGTCTGTTCAGCGTGGTGGAACACTCCGGAAGTGTTGAATCATTGTGGAAAGTAGATCAGTGCCCAGGGAGACAAGCCGCTGGGAAACCCTCCTGTCCTAGCATAGGTATCGGTCTGGAGAAGCGGGATCTCAGAAGTATGGTATGGTCCAGGAGTTTCTTTCCAACGTTTGCGGCAGGACTGCGCCAGCGGGCACAGTGGACGAACCGAAGCCTGAATACCTACCTGGAGCCTTGACTGGCACAGACAATATCACAAAGATCGTCAACAAGAGGTTTATGAAAACACAAAAAGACGATTTGGTAGCCACCGGAAAGGATGCAATGAGCACAAGCTCTAGTACCTTGGAGGTGAGTTTAATCACGAACAACTAATTGTGTTAGACAAATTCCCTCTTCCTTCAAAGCATAAACCCTGAATCAAGTAAATATCTTAACTTTTGAGTCCTTTTGTTATTGCAGGATTCAGTTTGTGACTGCAACTCACAAACCGTCACTTCCTGTTTTGCCCGCAACTCCCGCTCCACGGCACGACATACCCATGGTCAGTGCAAGCACCGAGTGCAAGAGTCATCCATGGGAACTGAAGAACGATTCGATACCAGTAATGAGTGAGGATGAGGGTGGCCTCTTCTGACGCTTCCCAAAAACTATACAAAATAAACAACCATCAACACTCACACCACACAAACTGCCACAAAAACCCACTGCCACATACGCCAAATACACAGACACACCTAGAAAACAAACACACATACTTCTATCTTAAACAAACAAAAAAAAACTTCAGGGTTACAACAAAGGGACCTTGGAAAATTCCTGCATCTGGAGAGTTTCCAAACCAGACCTCAGTGTAACCAGCACACTTTAATGCCAAGGATGGGGAGAAAGTTGACCTCCCTTTTAGGTCCACCATTCCACTGTCAAGATTTCACATTGTTAGTCCGTCATTCCAGTGTAAACCAGCCAGTCCTGACTTTGAATTCCACAATCATTTAGTCAGACCTCTCCTTAAACTCAGCCATTCCTCTGTTTCCTTATCCAGCCAAAAGGACAACTTAGCCAGCCATTTCGATACCCATGGGAGAACTTGAGTAATCCGAACCCAAGTTGACACCAGGTTTTAATGAATTTCATGTAGATATCAAGGAAACATAAAGCATGCAGCTGAACTACACAAACTAAGAACCTCAACATGGCCTTCAGTAAGAGTAAAACTTATCATCACAACTGCCCAGTGGCCCTTACGCTTTCCCACAAATAGTATTGCTTGGAGTAGCTGTAAATTTGTCCCATAACCAGCAATTCATGGATTCTACGAGTTCATGTACAACTTACCTTTTTTTTAAAAAAGTCTACAATGGACCACTTTTGTCTTTGATGGTTAAGAAGAAAGTTTCTTCCTGGAAAGTGTTGCCACCTTAAACCAACATGGTCTCAATTTGGTTTTATGTTCATGTTCTCCACAGACAATCATCAAACAGCAAAGCTTGTTTCAACCACTTTATAAACTCTCCAACTACTTGGGACCATGTTCCATTTTCAAACCAGCCAAAATATGAAACTATACGAATATACCCCTGGATTTATCTAAAAAAGGACTGGATGATATGATTCATCAAATTGCATTATAAATCTGTTCCATTTAAAACTTGATATTCTTATTGTGCTGTCTGAAAATGTCTACAAAGAGCACGTTGGTAGAGGTAGAGTAGGAGGATAACAGTTGTTTTGTTTTCTTTGGTACTTTGTACTGTATAAGTGTTTGAGCATTAGAGTACTAACATGTAAATCTCCATTCCTTGGCTAGGATGTCCTCATGAATTTTAAAGTGTAATGGACATTTTTATTATACTTTTTATTATCGCCCCCTGCTACAACGGAAGACTGTTGCTGGGTGTATCTTCTGCTATCCTCTTCTTTATTTTCACTGTCTACCTCGCCATCCTCCATCATCATGCTGAAATAAACCTAATGGACCTTAGTTAGGGTAGACGTCAGTTTTAATTTGATGTGAATGAAAACAAGACTATGAGGGATATAAGTATAGTCAGTTAAATAGATTTTACTATTGAGATGTTAATCTTAAGTACTTGGTTTTAAGAATCATTCTAAGTCCTTGCGGTCTTCTGATTCAAGTGGTTTTTGAACTAATGCTGACTAGACTGTTGGGTAGTAGTCTGCATCAATGCTGGCTCAGCAAAAAGGTGCAAAATGGCTTAAAGGGGGAGCTTGTGAGCACCCTGCCGAAACCTAAAATGACAAATGGGATATTCTATACACCAGGGATGGGCAACGCCGGTCCTGGAGTACTCCTGTCATGCAGAGTTTAGCTCCAGCCCTCACCTGCTCCAAAAAACTCACCTGCCTTTAGCCCAAGTAATCCTGAAGATTAATTGGCTTGTTCAGGTGTGTTTGATTAGGGTTAGAGCTACAGGACAGCAGCACTTTTGCCCAAATTGCCCATTGTTTCACTTGGGATAGAGCCAGAGTGTACATCAATCCCTACAGCCTCAATCATGCCAAATCGAATGTCGTCTACCCTGACCAAAACCCATAATCCTATTTAACAGAACACATTTGAAAGCCTCACAAAATACGAATTATGCAGATTTCACATTTATAAACAGACATGTTTAAGACTGAAACATTGAATGCTAATTAATTGGCCATAGAGAGATTTAGAGATTTTATCAGATAATCCCAAAATATAATCCATAATCTGATCATTTGTCCATGAAGCTATGCAGTTACTGAAATACGAGTGTGTGCCTCCCTGTAGCAGCTCCTGCATCCAAGTCAAGGTTTTTTCTTTTGGTTTTTTCAAATCTCCAGTTGGAGTGGTGCTGCAGAAACTGAAGTTTAGTAATTTTTGCTGGTGCTTTTCTTAGCTATGATGACAGAACATTAGAGGAAACATTTTTTGAATGCATTTCTCGAGCCATAAGAATTGTCGATTCTGCTCTCTTTATAAATCGGACATTTCTCAATTGTTCAGTGTCTGGAAAAACAAACAAACCAAAACAAAAACCCAGCCTATTATATCCCAGAAAGTGTCACCTCTTCGTCTGTCACAGCCTTGTCATATGTCCCACAGCTACCTCTTAACTCAAAACTGTATCTTATATTACATTTAACCCATTCATGTTTTATTTTGAAGGTCACTAGAGTGCCTTTTTAAAAGTAAAGCAACAAGATATCTGTTAGAAGTATGTTTTTGAGGAACCATCTACTGATGGCGTGAAATTTTCAGAGGACTGCAGTTAGCTACAGAACCCCTGTTTCTTAAAAAGGAAAGACATGACTAAGTCTGTATTCATAAAGTTAAATGAAGTGCAAATTCAATCTATTGTTTCTATTGATTACAGAAGCCAAAATGCAGTTTGAGGATATTTACGAGTGAAATCTGCAAACGTAATCAGTCCGTCCGTCCTTTCTTTATAAGCCATTATAAAACACTATTTGAATGTTTCCTGTATTGAGTCTGATGTTGTGGCTTTGCTCACTTATACATGTCAGACAAATGGTGTACTGTCCCTTCAAGTGTCCCTTAACTGTCTAGTCTGTCTGAGATTGGTCACATGATCTCTGAAAAAACAGGGGGAATGACCTTAGTTTAGGAGTTTTTCGTTTGAGTGCTCTCGTTTAAGTCTTACATCAAAACCCCACTGATGGTTTCCCCAAATTTAGCAGAAGAATGTAAATGAAGCCAATTAGACACTTTTATAGCTGTTCTTAAACCATTGACAGAAGTTTAAAAGGTCATGTGGTTAGTGGTTTTAGATTTAAAGGAGTTGCATGGGAGCAGCTCTCTAATTGGCCTTTCCATTCACACTGTTTTAATGCCTAGCAATATATAAAACACCTCGTCGCTTATCGTTGTCAATATCAATTGCTAAATTATTATGAAGAGAATGTGTGTATATTTTTTTGTTTTTGTTTCCATTTGAAATCTCTTGAATGAAAAAGATGATGTCGGATGGACAACGAGGAACATTTCTAAACGTTTTAACTTGAAATCGAATATACTGTAAATAAATACGCAATTTGTACTCTTTCTATCCTTGTGTAGGAAATTTTGAATGTCTCTGCCAACTTTGAGCTTGAATTCTGTACCTTTCCTCAACTGAATTAAAAACATGAGAACATTTTGTGTAAATAGAAACATTTTGAAAATAAAAGTGCTGAAAATTTCTTGTTAGACTTTCTTTTGTCCTTTTTTACATCTGCCACAAATAGTATTTTATACTTGTTAAGTTAACATTAGCTTATAAATAATGAGAAAACTATAACTTTATATGTTATTTTAAAATGTGAAATTATACGAAGAAAGATTGTTTTCTACAACAGATTAAATGCACCAGATGTCATGTAAATGAAATATAAATTGTCTACTTTAAGAGTATTTTTTTGTGATTCATCTTTTTACATATTCAACCTGCACTCATCAGGCTATTTCGTTTTCGACTCTTTAACCTCAGCACATTCTTTTGACATGCATACATGTGTTTAAAGTAGGGCTGTCAAACGATTAATCACAATTAATCACATCCAAAATAAAAGTTTGTGTTTACATAATATATGTGGGTGCACTGTGTATAATTATTTTGTATATATATAAATACACATGTATATTTAAGAAAAAATATTATTTATATATAAAATATTAATATTTATATAATATAAATTATATATAAATCTATATACAGTATACAAATGAAAACATTTCTTAATATATATATATAGTAAGTGTGTGTATTTATATATACAAAATAATTATACACAGTGCACCCGCATATATTATGAACACACAAACTTTTATTTTGGATGCGATTGATCGCGATTAATCGTTTGACAGCCCTAGTCTAAGGTGATGCATCATTGGTGGAGGATATTACTGTTGTCTCTCCCCTTTGGAGCAGAAAGAGAGTGACCGAGTGGTGTATTAAATGAAGCTCTAGTCTATGTTATATTCATGTCCAGCTGCGGGCTTTGAGTCTCAGTCCAGCTGGATTCCTTCTTCCACACACACACTCACACCAACTGACAACGGGACCATGGAAGTCAAACTCGAGATGATTTCTGTTTTTTTGCATGTGTGTTTGGAGTCGGGTTTACTTGAGAACATCTGTGATTTTCTTCAGGGTCATTTTCCTGTCCGCAAAGATTTTCCTTTTTTGAAAACAATCAAGTTTACATTTGAATGTGAGTGCGGAGAGAGATAGAGAGATACAGGATGTGACCAAACAGTTGCATCATTCAAAAAGATTCCGATTTCCTGTCGCAGTGGGATGACACTGGCATTAACATGCATAGTGTGAATCAGTGCAGGAGGCAGAGAAGGAAAAAGAAAACGGAAAAAGCTGTGGCTCTGAATGTCATATGGGTTTTTTTTCTTTTAAGTTGTGATGAACAGCAATAATACATTCCGTTTCATTCTCCACACACACACTTTTGTGTCATGGTGTACTTTGTGACCACTGCTGTCTTGCCCATACAAATTCGTAAGACAAACTTCACAGTACAACAATGTAGTGAGTTATGTTTGTTCATTTGTACATTTTAAAATTAATATCTGGCATTTGCTTTTATGTTGAATTAATTTTTATGAATTTTATGTTGTTATTTTTAGGTGCTATTTATTGAATTTCAGCAATTTTCCATTCACCATTCATAAGACCATTACTTGAATGGGTCAGATTGATTCAAAACATGGAATTCTGCTTAAATTATTATGGTTACTCTTTACTTCGACGGTCCAGTTTAGACATTCTACTAACCATACTGTAAGTAACTACATGTCAACTAACTAAGGTGTTTGGGTTCAGGTTCGTGGGATAAGTTGACATATTTGCAAAATGATTTATATAGTCAGTAGAATGTCTTTTGTAGGAGCATGAAAATAAAGTGGTAGCAGATATTGAGCAGACAGTCTACTTATACTCTACTGACTGGTAGTTATCATGTAGTTGCTATGTTACTTATAGTTAGTAACATGTCTAAAGTGGACCATGTGTTGTGGCATTTACTCCTTTAAAATAATAGTTTAATAAACAAAGTATTTAGACTTTTATTTGTCCTTTTTTAACATGAAGTTGGGGACTCAAATATCCTTTTATTACTATTAAACTGTTTTTTCTGACCAGTTAAGAAGTGACATTGGCCTCAACAAGCTCAATAGTTCCTCTCTGTCATGAGAAAAAAATCATTGTAATAATTGTAATATTGTCCTCTGCACAACATTGTGTGGGGGGTGGGGCAATGATATCTGATAGCTTTAGAGATTTTGCATGAATCTGAAACCCTGGCCTTCCGCTATTTTGAATGTAACAGGGTGGATATAAACTCAAGATGATTGTAATTCCCGCACATACCCGTCAATAGCAAAGTGAAGCTCTTCCCTGGCTCTGATGCTGAGTCAGATGTCCCATAAGCTCATCCTGATTAGATGGGAATCAGTAGCTTGGCTGAGGTGGCTATATGTAGGTCAAGAAGAGAGTGATACTGCTTATCTTGTAAACCCCCGCACTGGAATTTTTTCCTCTCACAGAGCACAGATTGATCAGGTAGATACAGTATAACACAGTCCCACTTTTAACTGGGAGAATATGTGCGTGTGATTTTTCCAAGATGGCTGATCCTTAATAAAGCAGCTGTGGCTGCAGTTTATGTCATCAAAATGTTATCAAAATTCTGGCATGTAGTCCATTTGTTTGTTCTGAGGTCATCTATTTGTTCTACAAGTTTACCCAATTAACTTTAGATGTACAACATATACACACTGATACATGGTTGTACACATCTTTCTGTCCAATCAAATGCACTCATTTGTAGTTTCTGTGTCATCATGAGCTGCGTTTTACTGAAATTCATCCTTTTCTTTCCTAACCATCAACTGGTTGCAAAGAGTGACCTCCGTACAAGCAGTCAGGTGTGGTTTTGTCAGTCTGCGAATTAAACTAAAAGCTGTTGGCTATTAATTGTTTATTTGTTCACTAAGAAAATAGCTTTTTTTGTGTCCTTGAACATGAGGAAAATGGAGGGTGAAACAGTTGGGATGGTGAGAAGAGGCCTAGTTACAGTATGTGATAGGCCTAGAAACTACGTTTTTCGAATCATTTGAACTAATTGCTTTACAAAATGATTCACTGTTCAAAAGTGCTTGAATTGCCACATGCTGGTGACGCCTGCTGGTTAAAACATATATTGCACCATTGATCAACTGAAACTTTTTTTGTTATTTAAATAGCGTATTATTAAAGGGGTGATTAAATCAAATTTTTCTTGAGCTTCTGACATCTAAGAGCTCATCATATTATAAGAATATCCTGTAAGTTTCAGAACTGAAAACGTCCTTGTTAGTCCAATAAAAGCTTTTATTGACACCAGGCTCAGCAAACGACTCGTTTTTCAAAGTGGGGAACTATGACGTCAAAGAGGATAAAACACCACCCCCACAGAAGAAGATCAACACCTACTTCAACACGGCCAGTGTAGCCCCGCCCACCGATTTGCGCATTAAGCCCGGAACACACCAAGCCGACGCTGACGAACTAGCGCTGATAAAAGCCGACTGTGCTGTCGCCTCTCGTCCGCTTTCGTCGGGGTAAAAAGCTGCACTTGAACACACCGAGAGAACTACAGGCGACTGCCAGCTAGAATGTGAGTTCTGCGCCTGCGTTTAATGAGCCAACTGTCTATTTCTGCAGATAGTCTATATTCGTCATTCAAAAAGGAAAACTGACGCTGCCGGCTGCACATACCGTAAACAAAGCAGCGCGTGCTTACTGTTTTGAATATCAATCCTGCTAAACGCTTTCTTTATTCCACTTCACTCATGTTAATACTGAAATATTCGCCAAGGAACACTCAGGTAAGAAGACGTAACATAAGAACAGCCTTCTATCTTGACCGTTTTGGCTTCTTTGATTTGCTGTTTTGCTTTTATTCTCATATACTGACTCTTAGCTGAACAGCCAATCAGAGTTCTCTCTTTCACCCGACGGCCCGACGCCAATTCAACATGTCGAATCGGACGAAACAAAGCCAACGAGGACTATTTTCAGCCAACGGCAAGGAACCGTGTGGAACACACCGAGGAAACGTAGTCGGCCGACGCACAAAAACTGCCCGACGGCCGACCGTAGGTTTGGTGTGTTCCGGGCTTTACACGCATAGCTAAATAACATAAGCCTACCTCGTGATGACAAACCGGATCGAGCTACTGAGCAATACAGAATATTGTGGAGTGCCTGGTTGTGGAAGAAGCCACTCATTTACATTAAAATATGCAAAACTGTTATCCACTCACAGCAGTGGGCGTTTGCTTCTAAGTCTTCAGTCGAGACGCCCATAAAAACCGAGCGTTTTTAAGCTAGGCTCAAAACTAGGGTAGAAAATAGCCTATTACTTATTAATTTTGACGTTTTTGAATTTAAAAACCAAGCGAACATCATAAATTGACCTCAGACAACAATATAATAAAATTTAAAAAGCCAGTTCATGGCCCCTTTAATGCGCTTAGGCGGGTCCTCAATGTGCGTACACCTTGTCCCGTAGATGGTCTATTCGCACACTTTAACCTCGCACACGAGCAGATCAGTTTCCAGTCTATGTCAGTTGCCTCAAATAGCAACGCACCAACATTGCGCCTGAACACACCTCGTTTTCAGACCAGCACGCAAATCAAGGGGGTAATCCATCGACCGGAAGTTGAAGCCTCGCGGGAGCTGCCATCTTGTAGCAGAACTTCACTTGCGTTAGCATTTCCATTGAGTCCCATTCATTTTGGCGTCACTTTGACAGCGATTAACTTTACATCTGAGGCGTTTAAGGACTCCATTTGTCCTTTATTTATTTCTAAAGAAACACGACAATGTATAAAATGCTCTATTACCTTGTAGCTTATGTTATGGCCCCATAGAAGCAGTTTTTTGTAAAAGTAGGCTAACGATCGCGTCATAACCACGCGACTCTCTGTCGTACAGTAGAGAGATTACCGTATGGACAGGAGGAGAAGCTCACAGGAAATCGGGGAAATGTGGAGGCAAAATGACAAAGCAATTAATCGGAATACCTAGCAAAAGTAGTTTCTCCTGCTCCTAGCTCATGGACAGCTCCTACTCACACTCTCCGCCTCTGCAAGTTTCGTAAGGGAATGATTCAGATTTCTCATGCCACAGCCACTAGAAGACAGACGGGTTTCTCTCGTCACATCTACGTCGTCAAGCTCTGTTTGAGTTTGCGCGTCAGGAACGGGAGTGCTAAAAAAAAAATCGCCAAAAACTATGAGTTTCAGTGAGATGGCTCTGTCAACTTCTTATACTGTCTATTGCGCAAATGCATTTGCTTTTTAAACAACATGGCACAGGACGTGAAAAAGATAACTGCGTCGGGCTGAAAGTAGCAAAAAACACTTGCACTTGGTGCTGCATACCTGTAACATTTAGGCTATATATGTTTTCTAAAAATTGTAATTTGTCTCACAATTATGAAAATAACTGCATGATAAACTTGCAAGTCTGAGAATTGTAAGTTTATATCTCAGTTCAGATACTTCTTCTCAGAATTGTAATAAAGTCAGAACTGTGAGATAAATTGTGTGAAATATCTGTCGATTCCTCTTAATGATCATGTATTTAAGGCAGCAGAACTTGAAATCCCAGAGTGCCGAGGCTGTAAACCTCCCCTTAAGACCAACCCCAATTTTCAAGCTTAGCCGCTATAGTGCTATCAGTGCTTTGACCTGCTAGGCAGAGATCCCACGAGACTGAAACCCACCACCCAAATCAATCATACTCTACACTAATGCAGAGGTCATTCTGGAGGAGGAAAGCTGGGAAATGAGAGCGTCCCTGTTGACTGCAGCAAACTTACTATGAAAGAGGCAGCAGAAGCACATAGAGCCATGCAGCCTGTGTATTTCTGTGATTGGAAAATGGTTTCTGCTCATCTGCTGCAGTCCGCTTTACATCTGATCTGAGGTCTACATAAGTTTGAAAGCAAACGATTGCACACACAACGAATTAAGCAAACAAATAATGGCAGGCATCAAATGAAGCCAGTGTGTTTTGTGCGTTTGAAACAGTTCCAGTCGGCTGTAATTACTCTGCCAGATCACATCAGTCAGCCGTCACACTGATGGAAGGCAGATAAAATACAAACACAGGATGCAGGCAAACAGTCGCCTCAGATTATGAGTGAACCTGAGCTGGAAATATCGTTCTCCGTTCCCCGTCACTCTGAGGGAAAGTGCGCTGAGATTGTACTGAGGTCTGTTTTGACCCCAGCGCTCTATGTGAAGGAAGGGTGTGCGTTTCCTAAGGGTGAAAGTGGGGAAAACAAGCAGGTTCTGCAGTTAGTTTGATCGCCACATGACCACTAGGAAAGTGTTTTGTTAGGCAGAATTGTAAAAAAAAAAAAAAAAAAAAAAAATCACCAGAGGAACATTTTATGGCGCAGAGGTTTTTTTTTTTGATAGCTTAGAAGATTTAATGGAGTTCTGAGTTGGTTTATTTCAACACAATCTCATGCCAATTCATTACTATTTCACGTTTTGCCGAACTGGTGACTAATTCGTATGATCTCATTTGTACGTTTTAGTACGATCTGCTTACACGATGTAGCTTTAGGGGTGGAGCTTCACGCATACTTTTTATCTAAAATTCATCCGTTTTTTTTTTTGTATGAATCACATTGTGCAAATTCATACGAAATTGCCACCTCGTTACATTTTTATGTTTTCTCATGAGATTGGGCTTATTATATTAGTAATCACTATTTTAGTAATCTGGGTCTCAGATATTTCACATAAAACCTTTTATTTTTTTATTTGTACTTGAAAAATATGAAATAAAAAAATGAACTAAATATAAATTTAAAAATTTGCTTCGGCACTAAATTACTACCTAGAATTTAAATTAAAATGAAAACAGAACGGAAATAATATTAAAGAAGTAATATAAAAAAAAAACATATAAAAATTATAAAATAATTAAAAAAACAAACAAATTAAAATTAAAATATAAAAATAAAAGCTAATTCAAATAGTAAAATAGTATGTAAATAACAGTATTCGTCATTTTGGCCACATACTTTGGCAAATCTGAGCCCTTTTTTGAGAAATTGTTGAGAGACGCTTGAGAGATGAGGGAATTTTATGACATGAGTCTAATCTGAGTGTCTTCTATTTGCTCTCCATTTACTGTAATTGTTGTCTAGAAGAAATGACTGTGATAAAAAGATGACATTTGCTACTTGTCTTTCCTGTGGGTGTTGTCACTATAAGATTTTATTTGTTAAAGAGGCTGATAAAACAGAAACTGTAAATCAGGTCAGATGACTTAAAAGATAAGACAGGAGGAAAGACTTTAAGAAATCTGGAGAGTCCCAGACAGGAAAAGGACTCATTGCTCCTCACAAGACCAAACAGAATCATGGTGATTAACATCAATCCATGTTTAAAGCTCTTATTATGTGATTACAATGCAGCAGATACATGACCGGTCCCTACACAGACTACACAACTACACTCAAGAGGTTAGGGTACAACATTAAAAATGTTGACCACATCACTTTTAGGGATTAAACTAGTTTGAACTCCACTCAACCTCTGTCGTTGTTCAAGTCTCTGCCTCTCATTCTCGCTCTCTCGGTTTCTTGCCAAAAATGCCATCATGCTGTGCCAGGAAATCTGGGTCAATGGCAGAAGTGGCAGAAAGAACCAGAGAGAGAGACAGATCTTTTGCTCTCTCTAGGGGAATCTTAGGAAATCTACTTTTTCATGCAATTATCACATGGAGCCACACATTATTTCTATCTCACCCCCATATTGATCGCAAAGAATGGCTGCATTTGTTCGGTGTAATGCATTAAATTATTCAACACTGCATGAGTAATCTTGTTGTGAAATATGCATAAAGTGTATATTACACATGCTAAAATAATGTTAGACATTAATATTCAGTCATGGATTCAAACAATTAAATTTGATCCTCCAGAATACCACATATAAACAGTAGGAATTCTACATGTTTTAAACAGTATACTATGTTACAAGTGAGCATTAAAGAGGCACCCAGTAGTCTTGGAAATAAAAATAAAAAAACAATTAGTTTACATTTGACTTATTTATCACACTGGAAATTAAAAGGTCAAGTGGCAAAAAGGTATTCTATGCATACATTCACAATATTTTTACTATATAACCACTTGCAGAAATAGTATGCGTGCAAAGTTTCTATGCTATTTTAGTATCCTTGGTACAGGTCTTCATTCTGGATCTTGAAGCGCTGGTGGTCTGTACATTAGACCCTCATAAATAATGCATTTATCTGACACCACCTGTTCTTCATACAGTCACTGAAAGGACATTAACATTTGATGAGGAATCTCTAGACATTATACAAACGTTTGAAATGCAATATGTTTATTCAGGAATCCCTCATCTTTCCGCAAGCTATGGATAAGGTAACCTTAGACTAAACGTTTAAATATTAGGCTAGATGTCTTTCACAGAATATCAAATATTTTCTGTGACAAAAAAAAAATTACATGCATGAAATATACAAAAGCAGCCGTGTTGAATTATGTGTGGCAGGTTATAAATATTAAAAGGTACCTTCCTATATGGTCGTTTTTTACCCATCTGTGTAAAATTGATGTAGAAATACAAAAAAAAGTTTTTGTTTATAAAGTAAGAAAGGAAAAATAAACATAATGATTTATGGAAATCAAAAACAAGATATTTAATGAATACCTGGATTAATAATGTAATTTATTAATGATACATTTATTTCAAATATTCAGCAAAGAAACATGAATACAGGTCATTTTAGACCCATGTTGCGCATTAGAAGGGTAGTGACACAAAAACGATTTTTATAAGAAATGTAGGAAAGGAAAAATCTGGATTTGTAATGATCTAAAACAAGTTAATTGAGGAAAACCTGGAATACTAAATGATGAAATTAATTTCTTGCAAAGATATAGAAAATGAAAACTCAGTCGGGTCTAGAGAGCCGAAGTTACAACGTCACTCTGTAGGCCAAAACGCGGAAGTGAGTTAGCAATTTAGCACTACGGTTCCCTCGCTCTAAAGTCTATGGGATTTTTGAATGGGTTTTTGCTAAATCGCCTGAAATAAGGTCTGTGGTGAACAAAGCCTCGAAATTTTTTCACGTTTTGATCGATGACATAAAACACACAGTTATAATCTGCTTGTGTTTTTTAAACTGTATTGTGTCTGCTTGTGTTTTTAAAAAAACTTTATACAGGCTTCAAAATGTATACATTTTGGATTAACTTGTAGATTATCTTGATACACAAAACGAGTAAGGGTCACAACTCTTTGTTGAACACAGATCTTATTTTTTGCGATTTTCAAAAGTCTATGGGGAATATGCATAGCTTTTCGATCGAGGGAACCCATGCGCCGCTAGCTTCCGAGTTGTCCTACAAAGTGACGTCATCACTTCGGCACTCTATTTAGACCCATGTTGTGCATCAAAGGGTTAATTATGTTATTTTTCTTGCATCATCTCAGTAAATCCTTCAGAAATAACATTTTCTTCGGAAATTATTCTAATATGATCATTTGCTGCTCAAGAAAGATGTCTTATTATTACCAATGTTGAAAACAGTTGTGCTGCATAATAATTTTGTGGAAACTGTAATACATATATTTTTTTTTTTTTTTTCTTTTTTTTTCTCAGGATTCTTATTAAGGAAGGATGTCAGTTAGAAAGTTCAAAAGAACAGCATTTATTTGAAATATATCAACCCGATCTCATGACCAAGTCGCACGAATTCAACGAATGTTTAAAAAGGGGCTAATTCGTACGAATTCATACGATCTCACTCGTACGAATTAGTGCGATTTTGCTAAATCGTACATATTTTACGAATTGGCCACTTCGTATGAATGACCTACCCCTTACCCCGCCCCTAAACCTACCCATCATGTGGGTTTAGACAAATCGTACAAATTCGTACGAGTAAGGTCGAACAAATTAGTACGAATTAGACACTTTTTAATAATTCGTCGAATTCGTACGAATTGGTCGTGAGATAGGGTAGAATATATCCTTGCTGAATACAAGCGTTCATTTCTTTCAAACACACACGCGTATGTCCACATGCAGACACACACACACACACAAACTTACTGACCACCATATTTTTTTTAGCACAGTTTCTGTATGTTGGCACTTCTGGCTCCGACTACAGTCTGTAGAGAGATCTGCCAGGTGTTCCTCATAATTAATTCATCACAGGTTTGCTGTGGACATATTTAGACTGAACGCAATAGAGATACACAAAAGGGAATGGTCATAAGAAAAATACTCACAGCATTTTAATGTTTTCTAATGTGTTTTCAGATGCTCCTCTATATCTTTCTTTGAGCATGAACTGACACAATGTTATTGATAATTACATAATTCAAGTAAACGCAGGCATTTAAAGATGAAGGCTGTGCATGCATTAGGCATTCCTTGTCCTGGTCACTCTCATACTAAAATAGTCACACACAGCTGCAATATGCAAATACAGATTTAGATATAATAACCCCTACCATTTGTGCATGCAACTTTAACTAAAGGCGATAGAGGAAGTGCTATATTTTTTGGACTATTTGAATTGCTTTCAATTGCTCTGTATTACTGAGTGCCACAAACACACACAACTGTTATTACCCACAAATCCACACTGTCCTTTCATTCGAGTAAGGGTCATTTGCTGTAAAGGCCACTCAGTCAAAAAGACTAGAGTAGAGTGCAATATTAGATGAGTGGAAGGAAAAGAACAAGTGAGAAGAGTGAAAAGAGAAGCTGATTCTCCTGCTAAAGTGTCTTTTCTGAGGTTTGAATGCTTCAGTATAGTGAACAGCAGCACACCAGTGTATTGATGCTGAAGTAAGAGCTTTTAAGTGGTGGGTTAAAAGAGCTTCATGAGCACAAAGTCTCTATCAAACCAGTCAGGAATGAAGGACAAATTACATTATGACATGTATAGCCTCTGACATGAAAATATAACCTTTGAAAGATTTGAAATGCAATAAATCCATATTCACTCTGCGATCCTGCTTTTCATAACAGAGCAGTAGTTCTGGCATTGAGCTTTGGATTCAGATGGTGAATTTCCCTGTCTTACAGGGGGAGATAGAGAAGAGAGAGGTAAAGGTGATGGCAGAGGTTACGTCCCACCCAAAAGATAAAGGAGATGTTTAATCTCCCCACGCTCGCCTCACCCACCCTTGACCCCAAAGACATGCATCTCTCCTTCTATCCATTCAGAATGTCACAAAACCACCTGGCATATGAAGCTGCTTGTGCGATACATACATCTCTGTCATTTCAAGGTTATGGTTTGCTGAACCACGCCAGTTTGACCAGTATTTATCGACACTTAAATAAATCATAAGTTTAATCAGCCTTACACATATGCCCTGGGTTACTATTATTAAATACACAAAAATAATCCTTAAATGCATGTATGTTTCGCCAATCATTGTACTATCTTGAAAAACAGATAGATCTCTACCTGCCGTGATCCTATAAAACTCTAATGATATTAGTGTAAGGATTGCAGAAGAATAAAATAAAGCATATTTATACCTTTTGGTAGCTCAGAAGGGGTCAGTTTGAGCGGACGTTTTATACAATCACCACTGTTTTCATCAGAGCTCATTTTTCAGTACATTCAGCTTCTGGTTCATATTCAAAATCTCAAACATATTCTTAAAACTATCATTTTCAACATTTTGATCACTCACAGCTTCTTTACCAGATCCCTCATCAAGTGGCAGTAATATTTGATTGTGTTTTGCTGATGATGCTTCCTATTCTTTTGTTTTCTGCCTGCGGTAACTATGAGTGAAACTTCACTTCATCATTGCATCCTTGCGAAATAAAGGTGGTTTGCACTTATTCTTATATAGAATATATAATTATTGCTGTTGTTACGTCCCTAAAGTGGCTAATTCCCATTTATTTTTTGTAAAAATCAAAAAAAATCGACAAGGTGAGTGCAGTGTAAGTATATTTTTTTCAGCACAACTGTTACGTTCTCAGAGGAAGGAGGGAGCTGATTCTTTTGTTCAGTCACACTGTGTTGTTGGTGTGAATTGTTTTTGTTTTGATTATTTTTTTGCCATTTCAGTGTATGATTTTTGTTTTGAGCTAATAGTTGTTTTTTAAATTACAATAAATCGCTAAGCATTTCTAATAAATGAATAATAAACAAACAAACAAATATTCAATTAGAATTTATAATATTATTTACACTAATTTATTTATTAAATAATAACATATTCCTAACTTTTATTTATAATGTAGAGTTGAGTCATGCCATAGCAAGGAAACTGAAATAATGATGTGATTATTTGTCCAATAAGAAGCTTGCAAATTAAAATTGGTGGGGGCTGAGAACTGAGCCTTGAGGGACACCCTCTAAACACAGGAACAAGTTACATACACAGCCCACTCTTTGACATGTATTACATTTGATAATCATTGTTATAATTATGAAAAACAAAGTTGTTCTTTGGCTTTGGCCTTGTACATAGTTGTATTCTTTTTGTCAGCATTGAAAATTGAATATTTTTATAAATCTAGTAAAAGTTCAAATGTTATTGACATTCAGCATTTATATTTAAAGCTGTTTACACTGCACTCTAGAAAATGTTGGGTTGTTTCAACAACTATTTTTGTCCAACTCATTGGTTTAAATTTTTGTGTTAAATTGTAAACCCCATGGCTGGGTTTGTCCATTTTTTACCCAAACATGGTTTGAAACAACTGAGCATTTTTTAGAGTGGAAAAGCATTTAATCTTGCATCTGCTTTTCATTAATAATTGAGGTTCACTGAGTTTGCCATAAATACAACAGATATGCAAGGTGTTTGTGGGCCAATCAAAATCACAGTAGAGATTTATGAAAACAACTGGCTAAAGATAATTCCCAAATACAAATGTCGGAAAGCAATTGTTACAGTATATGATAAAGTTAAGACAAAGCACATTTTGAGGAAAAACAAAATTGATGTACCGTGTGAAATTGTAAGATAATTTCACATTTCCATTTCAATTTACAATTCCATTTCATCAACACATGCAAATACAAAACAAACAAATGAAACCCTGATATCAACATCTACCAGGCCTCCAGTCATCTACTATGATTAATAACCTCTCTTCATTACAGAAATCTCATTAGTCATTGTCACGTCAATGTAGTATGTCTCTGAACAGGACAAAACGCAACATTCTGCCCTGACCTCAAGCAACGCTAAAGCCCATTGCTGATAACAGAAAGAGACAGACGAAGAAAGATAGCAGGAGAGATAGCTACAGTTCTGATAAAATAGGACAATCTCAACCTCTGCAGAGGAGACATGCGACTCTCCCATCCATCACACACACTCCTCACAGCTCGTTACTGGGGAATACCCAGCATTCACTAACTAAAGCTTTTATACAATCCCTGTGCGTGTTTCCAGTAGCATTGGCCGCTTTTTAAAATATGCAAATGTTCATCAGCACAATAATGTTCTGCAGGTGTTATTGTGGTAGGCTACATAGAATCAAATTCACAGAAAAAGTAAAAGTCCCTTCAGACACACTTTCATTTGTAAGAAGAAACGCTTTGAAGAGATATATCTTACAAACCTGTTTCAGACACTTGCCATTTTTAGGATGATAATTTGCCTCTGTCAGGCATTTTCTTATATTCTTCGCGTCATCGTCTTGCACCTCAGTGTCATAAACAGGCGAGAACATTCCACAGAGAGCATCTTTAGCATAACACTTTAAAAAACTGCCAGGGTGTTGCTAAAATATACCAGGAAGTTGCATTTCTAGTTGGTTGCTAGGGTGTTTTGGTGCTTGGCGACTTCTTTCCCATAATATTCTGCTCTCTATTTATGATTGAAATCTTGTTGTGTTCAGTTAAGTTCAAGTTCAAGTGCAGTTTAGGCTTGGTTTGTTTACTAACCCTCAGCAAACATGTCTTATTAACCTCATTTGAATTTACAGATAAAATGAAGATCATTTGCTTCACAGCACTGACTGATGGTTCTACAGTAATTAATTTCCATGCCCTTTAAATTTATTGTTTGGGTTTGCACCAACAAGGGAGGCAGCAGATGTTTCAGCCATCCGTGGTAAAGCAGAATTCACAGTGTCAACACTTTTAGGATCACAAGCTTCTCACTTACAGCAGGAATCCATTCCATGCGTGTGTGTTGTATGGAAACCGAGCGGGACGTGCCTTCATCTGCAGCGGTTTCATTCAAGCCGTGTTAATTAGAATGTGGAAACAAAACCCCATGTGAAAACTAATTTTAGAGCAAAGAGACCATGTTCTTTTCTCGCACACTGATGCATACAAAAACAAGAAAGTCTTAGAAGAATAGAAAGCATTTTGTTACAAACATTTGTGACAAGGAAACATTTTAGGGTGATAACAATGATGAAAAAGTTGAGCATCTTAATGTGAGCCCTTCAGATAATAAATAAATACATAAATAAGAATAAAGAAAAATAATAGCAACAATAGAGTTCAACAGGTCCTGCCCCGATTTTCAGCAGCGTTGGTTCCGGAAGTATTTTTCCATCAATTGTTTTCCCATATGGATTTTTAAAAAGTCTTTGTAAAAGCAGTATAAGCCCATGAACAGTTGCAATCAGCCACGAATTTGATTTGAAACAAAGAAATATTTGAAAATCTGAGAAAAATAGAGACTGTGTACTTAACAGCTTTAGTGAAAGCATTACAGTGAACAGCATAATCAAATTAAAAACTGAGAAATATAAAACTTTTTATTTACAAATGTTGATTGTTGTAGAAGTTTATTGCAAAAGCGTAACACTACGTCATTCGCAGTATTTAATGGGAGTGTCTTGTTTTGCTTTTAAAGTTTAAAGGTATCATTAAAAATCAATTTCCCTATGGAGAAAATTATTTTTACTCCCAGAACCGACTGTCATAACTCTATGATAAATAATTATTATAATAATTAATCATTGACCTGCTTCAGACATACTTCATCAATATTATCTGAAGAGTTCAGATGCAAAAGCCTCTAAATGCCATTTGAAATTTTCTTCTTTAATGATGATTTTTATCAAACTTGTATATTGAAGTTCAGTAATTTCACTTAAATAACAATTAATAGGTAATTATCATTGCCATTTAAGTGAAATCTCTGAACTTAAATATACAAGCTTGATAAAAATGATCATTCTAGAAGAAAATTTCAAATGGCACTTAGAGGCTTTTGCATCTAAACTCTTCATCTATTGTTCAAGAAAACCCAAAAGTGTCCACTTCACAGTTCAATACTGCCGCCCATGGATTGCTTTCTCTCATAAGCCCTACTCTCTCTCTCTTTGTGCAATCCTCATCTATTTCCCCCCTGTCCTTGTTTCCATGGAAACAGTTGTCAACGTGGAGGGAACAACGTGGCAGGATACAACAGCAGATATTTCCCAGCATGCACTGGTGCTAATGGAGGAGAATGCCATGATGGGATTCGCCTGTGCATGTAAGGCTGTTCATTGGTGGTGGTTATGAAATGATAAATAGCTGCATCACCTTAGCAATTGCCGTGAGTAAGTCAGGTCATATTCCTCACTAGTGTGCTCCTGATGTCCCTAAAATCACCTACACATCAAAATCTGCAACACCTACATTGCTTTTAACAGAATAATAAACACACACACACACAAAACATTTTGACACTTCTAAAAGCACTTTGGAAATGTACAAAATAAAAAACATTATACCCATTAATGCAAAATATAATTGTATAGCACTGGCAATTTCAAATGCGTTTATTTATCCCATTATCTGTCGCCACTCAAACATTCAGTGATTTTAATTATGAATAGATCACAGTGATTAATAACACACAGAAACAGAAAATAACACAACTGAATAATGCATTGCTGATGAAGGCGAATTTATTCGGTAACACTTTAGATTAGGGGCCAATTCTTACTATTAACTAGTAATTGGGAGTTTATTGAGGCAGAAGTCATAGCTACTTAAAGGGTTAGTTCACCCAAAAATAAAAATGATGTCATTAATGACTGACCCTCATGTCGTTCCAAGCCCGTAAGATATCCGTTCATTTTCAGAACACAGTTTAAGATATTTTAGATATATGAGCTCTGGAAAGGCGCTATATAAATAAAACCTATTAAAATGTATTAAACGTATTACTTACCATTATAAGAATATATTCAAATAGTCAATTATAATACAAAAATATAAAACATAAATATATTCAAATAGAACACAGTTATTGTAAATAACAATATTATTTCACAATACATTTTTGTTAAAAATAAATGCAATGTTAATAAATGCAAAGACCTTTTTTAAAAAACCTCAAACTTACGAACAGTAGTGTACATGTAAGGTGATCATGTCAACACAAAGTGGACCATACGTAAGGGGTTCATTTTGTGAGCCATTAAACAAGTGTCGATAAAATAGAGAATTGAATCAATTGCCATACAGGTCAATCACAGGGTAACAACCTTATACACACAACAAGTGCCGTCAGATCCACATTCCCATTAAAAATAGAGACAGGTATCAGTCGAAATCTCTTGGCTCTATCATGACTGATTATAAATTCATGAGTGATGGTCAAGTTTAAGCTCTGAGACTATCAAGAGAGATGAACAAAATACCCGGAGGAGATTTAATATACAACCATCACTTCAACTACACAGCAATGATGAGGCCTACACACTCTTACTGTTGGAAATATGGGATGTGTGTGGGCTGTTCTCTTATTATTACAGTGAATAAGAGAGGAGAGAAGTCTCCTTAAAGAGTCTTAGTAATCTGGCACTTTTATATATCAAATGATCGCCCACACATCGGCACTGAAAGCCTTTTTAGCTCAAAGAAAAGGAAAGTGGAAAAGGTGACAGGTGAATAAGACAGGCTGAAGAAGAAAGAGAATCTGAGGGTGTGCAAGGAAAAGAGAATTTTAGACGCTTGATGAGGCTCTTATGTAAAATACATTATTTTTGTGTGATAGCCATTCTCACTCTTGTCAAGAGATGCTCATGTTATACTCCTAGGGGAGAGCGGGGAGTGTTGTATGTCAAATATCATATCTGGTTTATAATTTGATTTAGGAATATGTTAAACTGGTATTATATGAATCGTCAGCGTTTCATTTACAAGGTAAAAACATCAAGAAATATCATGACTACACAGAATGTACTAATGTACTTCTACAGGACCAAAAAAAAAAAAAACCAACTACAAATATTTCAAAAGTAAATTTGATTATGACTATAATCTATTCGTGTTAAAATCCACTCTGGTGTGAGTTTGTTCATTTATTTATACAGCTTAGGATAAGATTTACACCACTTTTCAAAATTTAGAGGTCAGTAAAAAATTTTGAAAGAAATTAATACTTTTATTTAGCAAGAATGCACTAAATTGAACAAAAGTGACAGTAACGACATTACATAGTTGCGAAATATTTCTAATATTGCTTTTCTTTTAAACTTTCTATTAATCACAGAAAATAAAATGTATCACGGTTTTAACAAAACTATGAAACTGTTTTCAACAATGATAATAATAACGAATGTTTCTTGAGCAACAAATCATTTTATTAGAATGATTTCTGAAATATCATGTGACAGTGAAGACTAAAAGTAATGATGCTGAAAATTCAGATTTCTCATCAGAGGAATAAATTACTTTTTTAAATATAATCAAATAGAAAACAGTAATTTTAAATTGTAATAATATTTAACAATATGATAGTTTTTTTCTGTATTTTTGATCATATCGATGTGGCCTAGGTAAATGGTAAATCTAAGAGACTTCTTTCAAAAACACTAAAAAAGTTTTTTATCAAAATCAAATGTTTGAACAGTAAATGTCTAAATAACTTTAGACAAATATGTGAATATTATATCAAGGTTTGAGACAAAAAAAATAAAAAAAAACACTCCCCAGTGTGCCTTTTTCTCTTGCGAGCCATCATCACTTGTGTATTGTTTGTGTACTTGTATTAAAGTTCAATAAGATGGCACACCTTTTTTGCAGTGCATATTTTAGTCAGGAGAGGAAGTGAAAATGTCAAGCGCCCCTCAGATCCCTCCTACAGCGTCCTCACCACCATGTGGGCTAATGCACTGCTGAAACACACACACACACCTTTCTCTCACATTCTCTCAGCCAGCAGTGAAAAGCTCAAAATAAAAAGCTAAAATAAACTCAGCTGCTCTTTCAGAGTTTTTTTTATCGTCCTCCTGTCATCTGCATGCACTGAAGAATCACGACCCCTCCTGACCTAACTGCACTAGTGATGCTGTCAGATCAGAGCTCTGATTGGAGGACAGGTCTCTCTGTTTTGTCTGCTGGCCTGTCTGACAGTCACTGACCTTTGATTGCGTGACTTTCCACTGGACATGAGAGACACGCTCTTCATTATTTAACATTAGCACTTCCTCATCTCTGGGATGTGTGTGTGTGAAAACAATAGAAAGAAAAAAAAAATAAAGAAGAATAAGAAAAAAAAGAGTCACAGTCACTTTTATACCAAATCACAATCCAACAGGACAATATAAAATGTCATTATGTCATATATATATATTATATATATATAAGATTAACTTTTTTTGCCATCAGTATAGCACTCTAAAATCACAAATGCTACTTTATACGTCCTTCACTAAAATAACACATACTGTATAATTAATTACTCTACCAGGATCAATGGACAGTGAACACAAATGGGTTTCAATGTCACTATGACCTTCACCATATGCACTTTGATGAATATGATTTCAGTCATGCAAATACAAGAAGTTTTTATTAAATGTCATTTAAACACTGTAGTCCGACCAAACCCCCCCGTCGCCTGATTACAACTGCAAACCATTTGCAGTTTTTAAATTTAACATTTTATGTGTAGCATTTAAAATCTTGTACAGCTTTCCATAACAGGACGCACAACAAACAGAACAGGCCCACAAGAGCTCTCAGCTGGAATTGTTCTCTTTTATTTTGTCTGGGTTTCTCCGAACACTCAGTAGGGAATTTCTTTGGAATAGAGACAGATGGTAGGTACATCAATATTCCTCTCACTCACTTTCTCTTTCTTTTATAGATCTCTCTATAGAGATCAGCTGATTGAATTAGTCAAGGTCAAGATTATATTAGTGGAAATTTTGAGGGAAAGCTTAAATATTGCTACTTATTATTCTTAACCTTTAAGTATTAAACTTGAGTGTGTACTGCAACTCATCAGACATCGTTTGAGTAGCAGACATGAATGATACCTCAAATCATGTGGTATGTTAATATTAGTTTGATATCATTTTCCCCAAAGTTCGACTTATGATTTTGAATTTATGGGATGCTTATTTGAAAATACAGTAAAAACGGTGATATTGTGAAATATTATTACAATTTCAAATAGATGTTTTCTATTGTAATATATTTTAAAATGAAATTAATTCCTGTGATGGTAAAGCTGAATTTTCAGTGTCATTACTCCAGTCTTCGGTGTCTGCCATGATCCTTCAGAAATCATGCTAATATGCTTAATAAACATTTGATTATTATCAATGTTGAAAACATGTGCTGCTAAATATTTTTGTAGAAATCATAAATTTTTTTCAGGATTCTTTGTTAAATAAAAAACAGCAGTCATTTGGAAAAAAAAAAACTTTTGTAAGATTATATTTGTACTTACTGTCACTTTTAATCAATTTAATGGCTCCGTATTACTTTCGACAATAATAATGATAATAATCTTACCTTACCCCAAACTTTAATGCCTATTTTTCTCTGTCTTAAAACAAAGAGAAAATAATGCACAATATTTATAAGACAAACACATAAAAGCTCACAAGAACTGAATGCCACAAATGAATGCCACTGAATGCCAATAAAAGACAGCGACCGGTTAAATGGCATGAAGCGAAAGAGATCAAACAGGCTGTAAATCAAGCGATCTCTATAAAACTGTAATCCTGAGAGATTTTTTTACAGGCGCAGAATCTCTTACACTCATTTCACCTTGTGCTTAACAACAGCGTGTCTGTAAATCTGTATAGGATAACCAGGCAGAATCAATACTAGGTTTTTCATCACTGTAGAGAAAGGCGGCTATTATCCGACAGTAAATTTGACCCTTTCCTGGCTTTTTATCCCTCACGGACATTAACAATGTCATCACTCAGCACAGCAGTCAATAGGAGCTATAAGTCAGAGATATGCTACTGCTGGACTGCTCCTCACATCTATCTTCCTCCATGCACACTTGTGTGTAATATCACACAGGCTGTTCGATACAGGCTTGTAACTCAGAGACAGACCTAATGACTGGAACTTCAGAGGCGTTTCTGGGAAATCGTGGTGTGCCCATTCAGCCGAGAGAGTGTCTTCACTACTGGGACTGATTAATTGATGCTATTTTGAGACCCCAACGAATCATTTTTATGATTTATTAAACGGTAAATCTTTTCACAGTCATTGGATAAAGAAATTACACATTCATTCTTGATTGGTGCTTATACTTTTCTACTTTTATTGCAGTGAACTAGGCCTTTATATTTTTATAGGAAAGAGTGAGTGATACATGGGTTGCTTCTAGAGTTTGCAGATTTCTATAGGTTGCATTTCTTTCAGATTTCCCTCTGACACACAGAGCAGCTCCTCTGTTGAAACACACACACATGGTGGATGACAAGGATGATTATTATTATTACACACACACAAGGATGATTATTATAAAAGGGATATGAAAATGAAAGGATGAAAGGACGATTGATCCCTGTGGGACTCCACAATTAATGGCACACTAGAGTAGGAATGATGACCAATACTGACTCTGAATCATCTCATCTGTTAGTCAGATTAGAACGAAACCACTGTATGACGGTGCCACGAAGACCCACAGGTATCTCCAGGTTCAAATAAGAGGTTCGATGGAAAACTTATCTAAGAGATGAGAGAAGATTACATTAAACATCAAGACTCTGAAATTATTGATGGTATTCTCTTCAAATTATATATTTTTTTATTCCTTGATGGAGTAGAGTGGGAGGCATTAATAAATAAATAAAAATCACATAAATTTAAACCAGAGAGAGATGTGAAAAATCTTCCCTTATGAAAAAACTGATCTGTCCCAAACTAGAATCTTAGAAACAGGATTTCATTTGATTTCATTTCATGACATCATCTGCGCGGCAGGTGTGTCAACACAGATTATTATATCCAACCGTCACAACAGCATGTGTAAATGCGTATTGTGTAAATAATATCTTGTGATTGTAGGCTGGCGCAGCGGAAGTCAAACGTAAAGTGATTAATGCGCAAACAGTCTAAAATGACGAGCCATGACATCTAGCAGAGCGCAGCGTGAAGTAACTCAAGGCTCCAGGGAGGCACAGAGAGTGGCTAGACGGTGCAGACTGACAGGTGAAATGTCGTGGATTAAAGCCAGGCTTCAGTTTCAATCAGAGCTGGTCAGACGTTCACAGCATTGCGATCAGGCGAGTTATAGGAGCAGACTGCTCTCTGATCAGCCAGAACATTATTAAATATTAAATTCTCAGGGGGGAAGGCCAGAGACACAGACTGATCTACACCCATCTCACTAAAAGATACATTCAGGTCCTGATGTTTGTGGGATTTATTGGTAGGTATAGACTCTCTGTACGTTGTTCAGGTATTTATATCACAACTACTATTCCTCACACGTAGGCTTAAGGTTATTTCAAATCCGCTAAATTTAAAAATTCAGCATGTCATTTGTAATTCAAATGTGGAGAGGTCTTCTATTACAATTCAGATTGATTGCAATTGACTTAAGAAAGAATGACATGGATATCTTGGATGACATGGGGGTGAGTAAATTATCAAAGGTTTTTTTTTTTTTTTTTTTTAAAGTGAACTCCCTTAATTTTTTTAGCATTTAGAGTGCACCAGATTGAGCATTTAACCTTAAAATGTACAAAATGTTCTTGCGAGGGAGCATGCCCACGAACTCCCCTAGAGGGACAGAGACATTGTGCCCAGGGCCCTCTGAATTTTAAACCCGGCCCTGACTATGCACAGAACAATTTCTTTCCACACATTTAGCAACAATAATTGTACATTTAGTGGTTCCCCTGGCATCAGTTTAAATAATGTTTTTTGTTTTTGAGTTTTTGCCTTTTATTATGATAGGACAATATCGAGAAAAACAACAATGAGCCAGGATTTGAACTTGGGTCGCCCAAGCCCAAAAGTGCCGAATGTCACTGACTACTAGGTTATCAGGGCCAATAAAAGAACATCAGTTTGATGAATATTAGAAGCTCACTCTGTAAGAAACATGGTGGGAATTATGATAGGACATTATGGGATTAAGAAAAAAATAACGAGCCAAGGCTAGAACTCTGGTTGCCCAAAGCCAAATGTCAGTACACTGCCCACAAGGCCATCAGGACCAATTAATCAGTATCAGTCAGAGATGTATAAAGTACTAGAAACCCGGACTTGAGTAAAAGTACAAGTGCTCTATCAAAAAAGTGACTTGAGTAGAAGTTGAAGTGCTCTTTAAGCACCACACTTAAGTAGAAGAACTAAAGTATTCAACATTGTTTGTAACATTTTAAGTATTGCAAGTAGTTTATTTTAAAATTCACTACTTAAGTAAAAGTACAAGTATTGTGTCATGTAATTATTAAAGAAAGCAGTCAAAAGTTTGAACTAGCAATCAAATAAGGCGCTTTGGCGGGATACAAATTTGCTTTGGCGGCCGCCAAAAAATGTCATTGCACGACAACCCCTACATTAGTTGTCAATGTGTGTGTCAATCAGTACCATTACTCTATAAAACTGGCGTGTGATTTAAGCAGCATGAAAGCCAACTTGCAACGAATGATTCGTGAAATTTTTATAATTGTAACGAGTAACTAGCAGAACATTAAAAAAAATATTGAAGTAAAAGTATTAAATTCATCGAAAATATCCACTGAAGTAAAAGTAGAAGTATGAGAAAAAAACAATACTCTAGTAGAGTACAGATACAGCATTTTAGTACTTAAGCACAGTACTTAAGTAGTTCTACTTCGTTACATCTCTGGTATCAGTTCGATAAATATTAGAGTCTAAGAAACATGGGGGGAACAGAAACCGACGGCAAACAATCCAGCTGTCAAAATCCCTTCCCCCACTCCCATTATGAGAGCTGTTGATGTAGTGGCTTAAAAAAGACACCCTTTAGGGGCAGCTCAGGTACAAAAATGTGTACTCTGTAAGATGGGTATTGCCCCAGTGATAATCTGCTATTCCTCTAAGAAACAATTTTTGCACATTTGCAGAAAATGCAAGAAAAGTCTGCAGCTTCCGTCTGGCTCT
Organism: Pimephales promelas; assembly: GCF_016745375.1. The sequence goes on from NW_024121654.1 coordinate 24,434,608, forward strand.
GCTGATGGGCAATGCCTGTCTTTATTTCCTGTCTTGCAGATAAAGTTATGTCCTGTCCTGAGTGTGTTGAGCACTGACCTCATCGACCTCACCCCTGCCATAGACAAAAGAGCTGCTGTATTCAGTTATGTAAGAGAGCGTGTGTCAAAATAATGTCTATTCAGCAGTGTGTCCTTGATGCCCCTCAGAATCACACACAACTGCGTTCAGACGAAAACAAAACAAACGTGTTACTCTATGTTCATGTTCACTTGGGGAAGAGTTCAAAGTGTGATTCTCCTCAAACAATACTAAAGGCACCCAAAAACTTTCTTTCCTCATGAATTCCTCATGAAGGCGTTCATATTTATGGTTGCACCAGGTCTAAGGGACAGTTTGTGTGGATCCTACATTCCTAGAAAGATGGATGATAATGTTGTCAGCAAAGGACACTGTGTTTACATGATGTAAGGTGGATTCCTTAAATGGAAACTTAAGTCTATAAGGCTCACTGTGTCTGTATATTTAACCCTTAAAGAATTCAGTTCCAGCAGCAGGACAGTGAGACAGTTATACACCTCATGGCAACTCAAATTAGATTGTGAGACTGCCATAATTTCAATGACATACCCAATAGAAGACAACATGAAACTTCATGAAACCTCGAATCAAAACAAATGGCAATTCATACGGCAATAATAATTAGGTGACATGCTGAATATGACAGACTGGGATCCGCCTCCTCCCCTCAACATGCAGCATCTGAATAGCACACAGACACTGTGACAAGTGACTTGAATAGGAAATAGCGAGTCCCATCCGCCTGCATGAGACTGTTTGCACAGCCATATGGCTCAGCTGACGGCTCCAGACTGTTGTGATAAACAGAGCGGTTGGGAGGTCTTTACAAGCCCATATTCAGATCAAATCCATAATGCAACTTCACAAATACAATGTAAGCAGTTGTAAAATGGTTGAAGCTGATGATCTACCAGGCTTTGGTTCTGTCATGTCATAAATCTCTGTTAGACTGGTGGTGTCGTACTTTATTGATGCTGTGAGATGGCTCTCATCTCGGAGTTTTGCCTTTGGCCATTTGTTCAGTCAGAGCTGACGTGTTTTACCAAACACTCTGGCAAGACTGAGTTGACAGAGGATGAAATTGCATCAGCGTTTATTAAGCTTTATGATTGTCCCCAGGCTATAAGGGCTAAATGTCACTCCAGTGTACAGTAAATGGGCAGATCATGGGGGTGGCGAGTGATTTCTTTGTATCTTTTAGATGGAGGCTTGCGTATTACTGGAGTTTGACTATAGCATATAAGTACTTTAAAGGAGAACTCCGGCGCAAAATTAACATTTGGTCTAATAAAACATCGGTACCTAGTCAACCGTTCTCTGAGATTTGTTTTCATGATAATCGAATGTAAAGAGTTTTATCTCTAAAAACTGTTTAGCGTATAACGCTAGTATATGGGGCATATAATAAGTAAAAAGAAATCGCTAGTTTATACCACTAACAAGGCTCAAAATAGCATAATGAGGCTCCATCCATGCAAAACGAAGCATTGAGAACGTTGTAAGTGTACAGACCATTTAATAAGAAGATACTTTATAAAGACAGTCCACTTCGTGTATACAGACAGGAGCCATCTTGGAAAACAGTCACGACAAGTCAAACCACGAACGTCGTGCTGAGTGAGCTGTACTGTATGAACGGCATTCGGGGATCGATTTATCGAGACTATTTTCTAAGATGGCTTCTGTCTGTATAGACCATTTTGCAAGATGTAAACAAAACTGGTCCAGAAACACTTCCTGTTTCAGTTTGTAACTGTTTTCTTTATTTCACATGTAAAGAAAACATCTTAAAGATGTTTGTTTCACTTTTTGATTCAGTTTTATATGTTCTGTTGGTTGTATTTTATCCCATTTTTTATGTAGTGTTAAAAAAACGAAACAGGAAGTACTTCTGGACCAGTGTTTACATCTTGCAAAATGGTCTATACGTGAACTGTCTTTATAAAGTATCTTCTTATTAAACGGCCTGTACGCTTACACAGTTCTCAATGCTTCGTTTTGCATGTATGGACTCTCATTATGTTACTGCGTTAGTGTGGGGCTATTTTGAGCCTTGTTAGTGGTATTAACAAGCAATTTCTTTTTACTTATTCTATGCCCAATATACTAACGTTATATACTAAACAGTTTTTAGAGATAAAACTTTTTACATTCGATTATCATGACAACATCTCAGAGAACGATTGACTAGGTACCGATGTTTTATTAGACCAAAGGTTCATTTTGCGTCGGAGTTCTCCTTTAAGATGGGGATAACTTGAAATATTACCATAAATAAAATGATCATGTTGATGGAACATGCATAACAAGGTTCCTCAAACAATTAGAGCATATTGCCGGCAATGGTAAATATCACCAAAAAAAAAACCCATGTAAATAAAAGCAACTATTGTTAATGTCACGCTGTTCAATATTCTATATTCTAGTATATATTCTTCATATAAAGTGTGCATTTGTTAATGTTTCTCTCGGTCTATACACATAAAAATAATAAATTATATATATGCATAAATCTCATTTATTTGTATGTGTGTGTGTGTATAGACAGAGAGAAACATATATTATCAAAATTACAGCAGTCTGATAAACATATGCACACATTAACAAATGCACACATGCTATTCATATCATTTACAATTTATTGGCAATGGGCAGAAGAGAATTATTACATTATTATATTTAATCCATATAATGGCAGTCAGTCTAAAAGGGAAAGTCTCTCTCTGAAGGTCTCCCATGACTATGGGTCTTTCTCTGTGTTTTTCCGCCGGTGTTGTGTTATACAGTCTTGCTCTTTTTCTTTACTGCTGGGCTCAGCAGGGATGGAGGAGCTCGATGCACAAACGTGTCCTGGTTGCCACGGCAACAGCCTGGCATTTTGTAGACACACAGGGCAGGAGATTTGATGCATTTGTGTGTGTGTGTGTGTGTGTAGCAGACAGTGAGGGGAAGAGATAGTGAGACAAAGATCTAGCCAAAACAAAGTTCACATCACCTCCAGAATAATAACACATCAACAGAACAGCATAAACCCCATACACTCTAGCTGTCTGCGAGTGAGAAGAACAACAGCGCTGCGTTTATAAGAGCCATGTAAGGACATGCTGCCACGGGTGAGCTCCTCTAACTGCAATCTATCACCAGCCCTGCCTTTTGTTTGACTGAGATAAATGCTGTAGTTTCTAAGAGACTCGTATGTGTTATCAAGGATTACCCATGACACAATATCTGTGCACATGAGCGCCGTTGGCACTGCCGCTGTGAATATCTGCTGTGAATGTGTTGTGTGCAGACGCTGAAGGGGGCCGAAAGATGAAAGATTGATCTGAACTGTGAAAAATGCTCTCGCTTCACACAGGAGGAGAGAAAGAGAGACAGAGAGGAGGAATGGAAAATGCAGCATCTGTTATCAAGTAATTCTTCAGTGTCAGTCCATAATTTTAAACATTGTTGGCACCATTTAAGCTCCATATCCCTCCCTCTCTCTTTTACCCTGAACCGAACACAAAGAAAAATCATTCACAGAAACTTAACCTCAGAGCTGCAGCACCCCCTATCTGCGCCACATCGTATGACAGCTCTGCTTTTGTGCCGATTTTTGTTCTCTAGAAACAATCATAAAGGTCTTACAGATTGGTGAAGAGAGATACAGAAGAATCAAACCCAGCACACAAGCCTGCATGTGCGTAAATGAAAAGCCATTACTTCAGGAATCACATCTGTGCTACAGACACTCGCACAATCCGCTAATTGCCCAAAAAACCATCATCCCACTGTGGTTGATCAATCCTCCAGCTGCAGGATAATTTAAAGTTTCAGAGCAAGAAGGGATATGAGACGTGGCAGATATCATTAACAGTGTTACATTTAAAAAATATAACAGAAAAATCAAATCATTGCAAATGTAAAGAAATTCAGTAAATTTTCAAAATATATTTGGTATGTTTCCCTTTTGCTTTAACGACAGCATAGAGCAGTTGATATTTATGTCCAAGTTTAACTGTAAAAATAGTTGCTGGCTTTAATTAAGTACAATCAACTCGGATGTTTAAGTCATTTCAACTTAAATTACATTAAACTGACTTTAAAAATTTGTTGAATCTTGTATAACTGGAAAATTGTTTAAAGTGGTCCTATTTTGCTTTTTCACTTTTTCAGTTTTACTTACTATGTAATGTTGTTGTTTGGGCATAAAAAAAGATCTCCAAGATTACAAGGCTCTAAAGGGGGTCGCACACCAGACGAGAAGCGCAGCGCCGCGTCACGTCTAGGACTACTCCAGGTATCGCACACCGGACGCGCACTTTCTCATCAGTGTATGGCCATTAATATTGTTATGTTTAATGACATGAAATGAAGATAATGTTTGTTCTATGCTATTATTGTACTGTACAATTAAATACAATCGTTGCTGAGTCTGCAGTCTGAAAACTTTACCTCAGAGCATCCGTTAACTGAATGAATTGAAAATCTCACCTGAAAAATCCAATAACATCAGCAATTGTAATTCAAGCAGCTGATTTCTGTAAATGAATGCAAAACTAAATGTATATTGCAGCATAGGGCGAAGTCAGGATCCATCAGCAACGATTCGAGACAAAAAATAATTTACATTTTATATAAAACTATGTAAATGGCACTCTGTGGCGCAGCAGGATTTTGAACACGGTCCTGAGCCGTCGCTGGGCGCTGCGGACAGACGCCGAATGGCGCCGCCGGTGTGTGTACACTCATAGAGAATAATGTGTTCCAATTTTAAAGACGTGGCGCTGCGCGACGCGGTGCTGCGCTTCTTGTCCGGTGTGCGACCCCCTTAAGTCCACTCCAAAGGGATATAAGACCTACAACGAATGGCTCGTTTGGATTACAACACACTTTTTCCGGATCTTATGAAGTCATAATGTTCCTCATTTAAATAATCCCCGCCCACGTAATATTCCTTACCCCAAAAAGTTGGCGAGGCCTGGTCAAGCTGCACTAGAAGAGATCAAGGGCCCTATTTTAACGATCTAAGTGCATGGTCTAAAGCGCATGGCGCAAGTGCACTTCCACTTTTGCTCAGGCAATTGTGCACATGCGTAAACCCCAGCCCATTCTCACTCCCAAGGCGTCACCTAACTGACGCCTTGGGAAGCATTTGGACATGCTTCAATATCTGACGCTTTAGGCGCCCTTTAGCGTCAGTAAGATGACGCCCTAGGATCGCGTGTACCCTACCCCGACCCCACACCTAAACCTAACCGCGTCCTCTAACTGACGCTTTCCTTTAGCGTCAGTTAGATGACGCCGTAGGATCGCGTCATGTAAGTGACGCTAAAGGGCGCCTAAAACGTCAAATATTGAAGCATGGTCAAAGGTGACGCCTTGGGGTGAGAATGCGTTGTAAACCCTCATAAAAGCTCACTGAGATGATACAGACAGAAAAACACATAATATATTAATCACGCAATTATTCTGGCTGGATCATTTTAATATAGCTAAAAAAAACATCTTATGCTCCAAAACTGCTCTCATGTTTTGCCACAGGACAGCAAATGAGATTACATTTTCTGTCATCTTCTGTCAACAGTGATATAAACAGTGCAAAGTAATATTTTAGCTACTGTGTGTAAGTGAATAGCACATAACAGGCACAAAACCAGTATAAACAATATATATATCGGTTCAATATGAGTCACATGACTAAACATGCGTCATCGTTCTCAAATGCCTGACGGTACACACCACAACGCGAAAACAGGTTTTCTAGTTTATCCACTTTGGAGAGCGTTTTTAAAAAGCGTTGTTTTCGTTGCTATAAAGTCGTCTCAGTGTGGACAGAGGGTCAAAACGGAGCAACACTCCAACACATTCTCATCCTATTCTCATCCCATATAATGACGCATTTGATTTCGTCTAAATCCAACGCACATCGCACCCTTTAGTATCAATATAACGCGCTCATAGCTTTGTTCGGTTATGGGTAGATTTAGGTCTGGGGCCCTATGGTCTGGGGTAGGGTTAGGGTTAGACCACTAGGAGGCGCCTTCTGGCCCATATATATCTGCATCTCATATTGATGCTAATGTGCGTTGAATGTAGACGAAACGTCAAAAGCATCAGTATATGACGCCTTGGGATGAACGGAGAGAAAAAGATGAGTTTTCAAATGAGATTATATTAGTGTAGACAAGGCCTGAATGTTTGAGAGGGAAGGCTGCCTTCACCCACTTGACATCAGAATTAATGAGATGAAGCAGACTGACCATTTACAACCCCTTGAGAACAATTGATCTTTCCATAAATGTAAAAGGACACATTTTAATCATTTATCAATATCTTCAAACCATACTGAGCACTGAGATTCAGTACAAATCCATGATCCAAAAAGTGTGAATTACAAATAGATTAAAACAACAGATTCAGTGGCATGTAAGAAGAGAACACGAGTTATGACTAAATCGGAAGAAAGTAGACTGAACGCATACAATTCAGGACAGGTTTCTTGTCTCATCAGCACTATTATCAGAATCTGGCAGCCGGACAAACCCAAACCGCAGGCAGATTTCCAAGTGAAGCTTTTTAACGACAGGAGAAATTAGTTAATGGGGATGAAATTGCTGCTTAAAAAGACACTGATAGAGATTCATAAAAGGGATATACACTGTAGGAAAAATATGAAATCAATGTTGATGGCACAGAAAGCATCATTATTTCTAGTATTTCCACATAATTAAAATGAGCAAATGTAGAACAACAACAATAATATAATGCATGTTTATAATAAAAACATGAACCTTTTGATGTGTTTTGGTTGTTGACATGCAGACGGTCTACTTCACAGCAGATAAAATTCAGCACTCCAAGTTCTTCTCTTTCAGCTAGAACACCATCCATAATTCATAAACACTGTTGAGAAGCTCGGCTCACCTGAGCCACAAAGAAATCTTTAGTTCTGAACACTCTTTCCAGTCCATTGTCCAATCAAATCATCCTCTGGAGGAAAACACATGCAAATGCTGACGCCTACAGTCATAACATGCACAAAGACAGTTGTACGGGTGACATGAAGGCAAAGCAATAATCTATTCTTAATTACTTCTCTATCTGGAACAAAGCCAAAGCCCCAAACTGCCTCTGGCCACCATCACCTGATCTCCCATTCCTCAAGTACAATGACCTTCATGGATGGTCACGCATGAGGGCCTTGTGGAATTGGTGGGACAATCCCGATCCTAAACATTTAAGATTACTGAAGCACAGAGTCCAAAAAAAAAAAAAAAAACACCATGAATATGCCAGCACAATTGAGTAGTATTGAATAATTTAAGATCTCTAAATGCTTCCTTAATCCTAAATGAACCATTTCAAGCTAGTTAAAGATGTAACATGCAAAGCAGCAATTATGGTGCATGTCATTACAGCTCTTCTTGGGGTGTTTGGCATGGTAATGGATATGACAATGTTGTTGATATATTTGGTCTTGGCAGAACAGATGTGCTACACTGCTGCAGAGTAAGTATCGGACTTACTATACTGCCAATACGTACATGACACACTGCTGTGAGCAAGTAAGACACGCTGCTGCTGTACATGAATTACCTGAAGCAGATCTATACAGGTGGAGCTGGGGAATGTGGTTGGTTTCGGGAATTTCGTACTGCAAACCGCTACAACAAATGCTTGCTGACAGTATTTGAAGACTGAGCAGCGACCTCATTGGCTACTGATACAACAGGAACCAATCAGCTGTGCTCTATAGAGAATGATGTGACTGCAACCAGGTTGAGTTAAGAGCCAATCAGCCTGCGCAATCTAGAGTTTCATGACAGAACTTTGTATTTGTGTCCCAAGAAATCGGATCTAATGAGAGAAACAACCAGGTGGAGTTTTATACTATAACATTTTTAAATTAAGGAAGTTTCCTCTGTGTGTTTAAATAATATGTAGAAAATAACATACATCAGTTGAACAAAGGATGAAATAATGAAGGGATAATAAATATTTCTAATTACAAATGTTGTTCAGACAGAGCTTTAATTGGACAAATGCCTCCAGAATGTATTTGATTCCTTTTGGCATGTGTTCCTCTCAGTAAATAGGTCATGATTGTTCTTTTAATTGGTTCATTGGTTGCAAAGATGATTACACAAACAGGGAAGGGTGAACTCAATGACCATTGACCTCTGCTCAGCTCTTTACGCAAACAAACTGTTACAGTTCCAACATGATTAAGAATCAAATAAGCATATTAGAATGATTTCTGAAGGATCATGTGACACTGAAGATTGGAGTAATGATGCTTAAAATTCAGCTTAGCATCACATCAATAGATTATAATTTATAATATTTGAAAACATTACTGTTTTTACAGCAAATCTTTCCGACCCCAAAGTTTTGAACAGTAATAATAAATAAAATAATGGATAATACACACACACACATATTTTTTTTTCAATTCACAGCCCTATTTATACAATGCTACACTAACAGTTTGGAGGGAAACACAAAGGCACAAGTTCTCTGTGTACTGCCTGCAAGCTGTCAGAATCAATTGCCTTGAAACAGCAGAGTCTCCAAGCCAGGGAATGTCTTTCACCTCCATGGACAACTTCATGGCTGACATCCGGAGATGTTTCCCGTGAGGTAATGAGCCAGGAAGTCAGAATGAAAGGAGACGAATAGGAAGAGACAAACCAAAGAGAGTAAGAAAGAAAAAGATAGAAATAATAGATGGATGGTGCAATAAAACAGAAGTTTTCTTTCTTGAAACGGTTTGTAAGGAATCCCAGATGAATGTAAAATCTAACATTGTTCTTAATAAGAATTTTTTTTTGTTAACTTTACTTAATGTCCAATAATTTGTTGAACTTGCTTAAAATTTCTTAGTAATCTGTACGGTTACTCAGAAAAACCTTGTAAACATTACTTGACTGGTTTGAATACCATTTTTTTTGTTTGCAGTCTCTTGTAAGTATAACCCCAATAATGATAGCAAATAAAATTGTAATGGTAAAATAAAGCCAAAAATAGAAAAACAAAGCAATTAATTTATCCATGCCGCAATGCACTCTGGGAGAACACTTCCTCAGATCACAGACAAAATTCAGTTAACAAAACTTAAATGGATTAAGTAAGAGTAACTTGATGCAATTAAGTTATGCTTACTTAATAAAATTAAGGCAACGAGTTTGCATAATAAAATTAAGTAAACTTAACTAATTGGTTTTTATAGTGCTCAGGGAGTCTGGTTTCCATGTTTGGGCTTATTCTGGGTCTGTAACTCTGTATACAGTCACTAACTGGAAGTCATCCACAGTATCTGTGTTCAATACAGTAGATCAATATTCTGTTTCTACTGATAATCAGTAATGGTGCTTTTAAATGGTATTGGATACAGATCGGTGATAGTCTTCAATATGGACACATTCTTGCTTTCTCTCATTATAGACATTTTACATAAAGAAATAAATAGGCCTACTGTTCCGACATGCCACTTCTTTTCACATAACATGGAAGATCAAGATTATTTATTAAGAAGTATATAATATTACATTTAAAATAATATAATATTCCGATTTTTAACACACCAGGACTAGGAAGTTGACTAGGAACATGAAATTGTCCAGCTACGTATGACTTCTTGTTTCACAGGAGTTTAAATATGAGGAAACACAATGGCCAAATTCCCTTAATCATCCATCACAATGAGTAAAACCAAAGAACACAGGGGGTGTGTGTCTATATCGTCCTAATGCACGGTGAGGAGGAGAGTTTGAGTGGCCAAAGACTCTTCAAGGATCACGGATGGAAAATTGCAGAGATTAGTTGAGTCTTGGGGTCAGAATGACAAAAAAAAATTCAAACAATCCCTACATCACCACATGTTGTTTGGAAGGGTATCAAGAAAAATCCTCCTCGCTCATCCAAGAACAAACTCCAGCATAATCAGTTGTCAGACACGACCGGATCTTCAAACGGCACAGGGTTCTGTGGCCAGATGAAACTGAAAAAAAAAAAGCTTTTTGGCAGCAAAACCACCAGATGGGTTTGGTGTACACACGGACAAAAAGTACCCCATGCCCAAGTTTAACTGTACTGCTGGATCTTTAATGTTGTGGGCCTATCTTTTTTGCTAGAGTCCTGGATATCTAGTGGACATCAGGTACATTATATCATGGATTCCAAAAAAATACAAATAAAAAATTAAAACCTGGCGGCCTCTGCTAGAAAACTTATAACGGGCCGTGGTTGGATCTTTCTATCGGGACAACGGTCCAAAACAAACATCAAAATCAACACACAAATCTGTTACTGAGCACAAAATGAAGCCTCTGCCATGACTGTCCCAGTCCCTTACCTGAACCCTGTAGAAAATGAGTGGGCTGAACTGAAGACAAGAAGACGTGCCAACATGGATCTGGGAATCTGAAGGATCGGGAGAGATTCTGAATGGGGGAATACTCTCTGATCATTTGTCAGATGTTCTCCAAACTCATCAGGCATTATAGGAGAAAACAAGCTGTTATCTTGTCAAAATGAGATTGCAAAAAATAATTAAAGGGGTGTGATGAACTGAGAAATCAAATTTTCCTTGAGCTTTTGACATCTAAGAGGTCATCATGTTATAAGAATATCCTGTTTCAGAGCTGAAAACGTCCTTGTTAGTCCAATAAAAGCTTTTATTGACTCCAGCCTCAGAAAACGACTCGTTTTTCAAAGTGGGGAACTATGACGTCAAAGATTATATAACACCTCCCCGTAGAAGAAGATCAACGCCTAATTCAACACGGACGGTTTAGCCCCGCCCACCGATTCACGCATTACACGCATAGCAAAATAAAATAGATGCCTACCTCGTGATGACAAATTAGGTCGAGAGTTGAAACTCATTGTAATATGCAAAACTGTAATCCACTCACAGCAGTGGGTGTTTACTTCCATGTCTTCACTGCGAGACACCCATAAAAACTTGAGCTGGGCTCAAAACTAGGGTAGAAAATAGTCTACTACTTATTCATTTTGATGTTTTTTCATACTGATCTCATGAAATGTGTGTATGACACGCCAATTCGTATTTCCTTTTTTGGCGTGCTATCAACACGCATAATCGCTTTTCAGCATTTTTATGAACGCCGTTGACTTAACGTTAGATTACTGTATATATATATGACCTACCCCAACCCCGTCCCTAAACCTACCCGTCAGTGGGGTTAATAGCATTTATGAGTCTTCCCCTACCATCCTATGAAAAAAATATCGCTCCCCAGATTTAGATCTACATTTTGCTATGTTTCGCTCGGACATTTAACAGTGTAGACATACACGCGGATAGCTCAAAATGCGTATAGATAACACGCCACTTGACTTGAAAGTGGCATGTATGTTTACGCAAAAGTCATGATGTCATGTTGGTTTTTTAATGTAAAAACCAAGCGAACGTCATAAGTTGACCTCAGACAACAATATAAAAAAAATAAAAAGCCAGCTCATGACCCCTTTAATAAAAGGGTGCCAATAATTATGGCCAACGTGTTTTGGAGAAAAACATTTATTTCATAATGTGATTTTCCCTCCGCTTTCAATTATCCTCATCTTTGTTCATATTTACCAGGGCTACCAATAATTCTGACCACAACTGTACCTGAACCCGATGACAACCCCCATATCAATAATTTAAAAAAATACAAATGTGCAAAAACTCTTTTTGTATGTGCAAGATTTTAGAATTTTCTGCTTGTCTTTCTAATACTATGAGTCCAGATCTCCTTTACTCAGAATTTTAAAAGAGTTACAATTTCAACAGCTCCAATAGGCTTTATGCACAGCTACACTACTTCCTGAACTTCAGCCAGCTCCTTTGTTTCCTGTCTTCCATTATTGGAAAAACTAATTAATCCAGGTGTGCCTGATCTCAGTAGTCACAGCACTGCTGGTGTGCCCTTGAGAGCTACCCTTGTCATTCCCTCACAAACTACATTTCCCAATACTCACTGCCCAGACTCTTCATTCATCCACTATCACATTCACCTGTGTCTAATTATCTTGTTTAGCTCACCCCATACAAGCCTGGTTTTCTCTTTCATTATCTGCGAAGTCTTGTTTAGTGTTACACTGCGATTCCGAGCATCCTCCCTGGTTTCATGTATCTTGCTTCTGGATTTCTAACCTGTTCCGTGGATCACCCTTTTACCCGTGTTCCCTGCCTTGTGTTTTTTCGTATGGACCGCCTGCCCGTGTTTGACCTTTGACTTTGGATTACGTCTTTGGATTACCCTGTTCAATAAATACTGCATTTGGATTCTCAACCTTCTTGTCTCCAAGCAGTTTGTGACATTCGGTCTATTCTTAAATGTAAACGCATGATGACCTGGATGATTTACTGCAGATTTGTTAGCGCAGATGCTGTGAGCTTCTCTGAAACACCTACTGGAAACATCTAACAGAGCAACAGAGAGAGAGAGAAAATGGGGAAGAAACTACCTCTAAAATCAATATCAAGCTTCTGTCAAGATCTTACGTTTTAAAGACTCTTTACTCTTTGATGTAAAGTCGACAAGTTCAGATTTATAGGTTCCTAATGCGAAACAGCTGTCTATTCATTTCTTTGTTCTTAAAAGGAAGGGAAAAGTACTTGACTGCATGTACTGTAATATTAATCTCAATAGACTATTAAACGTGTTTCCGATAATCTTACAATGCAAGTCTATGGAGCAAAGCAAGCCAGTTGCCAGTTTATTGCCTTTACCTTTGATAGGAGTAAAAATGCTAAGTTAAATTTAATCACACTTGTGATTAAATTCTTATACTTCATATAATGTCCATTTAATGTTTAGACTTCCATTGAAAATGCATTATTATTATACTGTAAGTTCAGAACCCACAACTTTACTTTTAAGACACAGAATGACAATTCCAGCAGCCTGACACAACAAAGCTTGCGTACTCCAATTATATAATAAACAAAGCAGTGAGTTATAGATAATAAATTTAACATGAGGGCAAAAGGAGTGAAGTAAATCAAGTCTAAGAGCAGCTATTAAGCACCTGCGGTATCAGTTGAGCTCGGAGAGCTGGAAGGCCGTCAGTGACAGCAGACAGTGAAGTGAACAGTCTGTGCTGTGATTGGGGTTGCAGATATCCAGCTGAGATCACCAGCTGCTCTCATGTTCATATGCACCCCTCTCCTCTTCTTCCTTTCTACCCTATTTCTCTATATCAGCCTAATTTTCAGTTTCAGATCCCCTTAGACTCCAACATAACAGAGGGAGACAAGCAGAGGGGAAAGTGAAAGATGTGTTGTGTAATGGGGCTTTTTCCTCCTCATCTTTTAAACTGGGGTTTTATGGGAATATCAGCACTCTTGCTGACACCCTGTTCTCTGGAAATGAATGGGAAACTCCATTGGAGATTTACTGGGGATTACCTGGATACTGGAAAAGTAATTATAGACAGCAATGATATCAAAAGGAGAGCAAACGGAGGATTTTTCATGAGACATCTCTGCATCAATATTGTTTATAAAGGGGTTTTTCCATTACAATTTCACAAGACTGTTTTCTTTATAAATATCGATTCACAATTTATCAAAATTAGTCCACAAAATCTGGTCACTTTATTCAAAAAACAAAACATTATTTACATAATATTTATAAATAGTATTATATTATATTTAGAATTTAATTATTTCCTTAAAAATATATGCAGTATATATATATATATATATATATGTCATTATTTATATATTTTTTTCTGAGGATTTATCTTATTCAAAGTCCACAAAGTCTGTTCATTTTATTTTAAAAGTATTTTTTACATACATTCAAAATATTATTGTATTATTTCATTGTTTGTCCCTGAAAATCTCATTTTTCATATTCTTTTTTATCATCATCATTTGTGCTCTGTTCTCATCCCTGTTAATGCATCACTGTTATTGCTGTATTCTAGTATGTAGGACTCTGGCTCTCGCATCCCTTATGACTCCTTTTGTTCCTTGCTCTCTATCTTTTTGGCCCTTTCATTTTCCCACCTGTCCCAGGCCTGTCTGTATCCTGGAGTGTGACAAGTGTGTGTATAATGAAGGCCTATTAGGAGAAACAATGGCAGCAGCTCCGTGCTGCATATGTTCAGTGGTTAAATGTTGATGACAGCTGGGCCAACACACACACACACACACACACAAGAGACCTCCCTGGGTGTCCCACAGTCTGCCGGACGAAACGATGCAGACAGCTTCAACAGGAGGCTCGACCTGAGGATATAAATGGGGTGCGGGGGTCGAGCATGACACATGCAACATTATGGCACTATGAAATTTTTGTCAGGCTGAATCCACTGTGTGCGTGGGTAATAAACTAAAGGTAAATCATTAGCTTCAGAGTATAAATCTTAATATCAGAGCCAGTTTTATGATAATTAATCCATATCCAAGAATCTAGATGGATATTAAGTCATTAGCAACTGCTTTCATTTCCAATGGTATGTTCCTACCAAATGTCTCATATTAGTGATAGATAGGACAACAGCTTTTTCATTTGAATTCACAGTCCCATCACTAAAAGACGATCTACACATCTACACAAAAACTTTACAGAAGAATTGAGCACTTTAACCAAAATGTAAGTATTTGTATTTACGTTTATAGCGCTTATTGTCACAAATGCTGCATTCATTTATTGAATTTAAAAGAACTTTTTTCTATGTTGACATTTTAAAATGTAATTTATTCATGTGGTGTCAAAGCTGTATTTTCAGCATCATTACTCTTCAGTGTCACATGATCCGTCAGAAATCATTCTAATATGATTTGCTGCTCAAGAATTTTTTTTTTATTATTACCAATGTTGAAAACAATTGTGCTGCCTATACAAATATTCCTGTTTTTACAGTATTTGTGATCAAATAAATGCAGCCTTGTTGAGAACAATAGACTAAAAAACAACAACATTAAAATATCTTACTGACCCCAAACTTGTGAACATTATAGCTATCCACAAACCAATTCACAAACCAATAGATTCACAAACCAATAGCCTAAAAAGAGCCACACCTTTATAATTCTTCTTTAAGCTGTTTGTAATCTTTATGTAAACTATATTTACCACATGGCACACCAAACTGGAACGCGTTTGCTTATAATCGCTTACGTCTGACAATGAAGTAACATAAAGAGGCTTTCTTTTTTATTAAAACACCTCCAACAACAAAGAAATAGCCTCAAGTGAATCAAACCGCATGTTGTACTGTGAATTTTCACCTGCCTCTTGCCACAGTAAATCCCAACGCACAAAAACACAAGACCTGACAGCCTTCAGCCATACAGATACAAAAGACAAGAAGGCCGTAGAGCTTTCAGCTGAACGGCTAAACCTCCTGAAGAATTTTAAGCTATTATCTGACACAGGGCTTGTTGCCTCCCTGAAGTACCACAGCACAATACTGCCAAAAGATGAAAGGATGAAGATATATGAATGGAAGAATAAATAAAGGAGATATGAAGTGGTAATAATCTCAAAGGAGAAAATCTGTTGTTGTGTACGAAAGAGTGTTAATATACTGTTGAAATGGACTTAACTGAAGACTGAAATTACACAGTCTTGTGTTATGAAGATCAATAACATCAACATGGGATTCATGAAGTGAGCAGTTCACCAGCTGCAGACAAAAGTTGTGTATTAAATATACACTCCAACTCAATATGAAGCAATCTTGCTGTCGCCAAATACTTGATTATCAAATCATAAGTTGTCCTATGAATATCACTTCATCATGTCATATGTGAGGAAAGTAAAAATAGTGTCATTAACCCACTCCCTGGCCTTCATACACACACAGCAAACTGAGCAGTGTGGCATGAATTATTCAGTCACTTTCACACGGCTTGAATAACAGATGGCCAGTGGGCTTTTCACCCAGAAAAGAGCACCAAAACATGAACTTATGGGTTAATTAAATGGACACGAGTGTATTTCGTGCAGAAAACGGGTGTTATGTAATGGAAAATGACAAAAAAAAAAAACCTGCTTTTTGGATCCTTAGTTGAGAGAGGACCTCTTGTCTGTTGTCTTCCTGAAGTGAAGACTTGGGAATCACTGCCATCTTGTGGAGGACTGTTGATGTGTAGTGGAAGTGAACACTAAAAAAAAAAATAATAATAAAAAAAAATAATAAGATGGAATGGTAAACACGACGTGTATAAACTAATATTATATGCATTTTATATATGCAAATCTTTATTTACTCACCCTCGTGTTGTTACAAAAACGTATGAAACAAAAATGTACACCTTTTTTTTCATTCAACAAACATAGTGGCAATTATATTATTGATAATCTTTCAAACCAGAGATAAAAACAAAAACGCTGCGACCATACTGAATCAGTGAGTTAAAGTGTGTAGGCTACGAATGATTCGTTCAATCCAAATTATAATCCGTATCAAAACCGACTCAAAATAATGATTCATTTACCTAATTTGGTTATTGAGTTAAACTTAAGAATATTCACATAGCCTGTGCAGCAAAAACTGGCTTGTGAATGGGCTTTATGCCCAGCTACACTACTTCCTGAACTTCAGCCAGCTCCTTGTTTCCTGTCTGCCATTATTGTCAAATTGATTAATTCAGGTTTGCTTGACCTCAGTAGTCATGGCAACAATAATCAGACACACCTGAATTAATCAATTTGGCCAATAATGGCAGACAGGAAACAAGGAGCTGGCTGAAGTTCAGGAAGAAGTGCAGCTGGGCATAAAGTCAATTGCCTTGTAATGTTGGTTTCTGACATCAACCCGCCTGTCCAACGTTGGAGATCAACGTCAATTTGATGTTGGATTCTGACATCATCCTGACGTTGGGTTTGGTCTTCTAAATGCATATTTTGTCATTGTTTTGGAGTACACTAGCTTATCGACAACAGTAAGACTATACCATATTCCTACTAAAAGTCAAACCACTTGAAATAGGGCACTATTTGAGGGTGCAGCCATTTGGGTGTTGATATTGATATGAGGGTTGGCAGGCATAGATTCAGATGCATAAGGTAGTGTAAGTATTACATACAACAATAATAAGACAATGCATTGACATTTACTTTTCACTTTTGATACTCAAGTACTTTTGAAAATACTTCTGTAATTTTACTTTAAAAATAGGTCTTTACAACTTTTAACATAGTATTTGACCAGTATATCTGTACTTTCAAGTAGGAAGTTGTGTAGCCTACTTTGTTTGCATTTTGTAAGATCCCTCTTATTTAGAATAGTTAACATTTTCAGATCCTGCAAGGGGTGTAAACGTTTGAACAGCTCTGTATACACAGACCCCAAACCCTTGAGACACACCATAAAATCAAATAAATTAAATTACCCAGCAGTAGGCTACAGGCACATAATTCATCATCTAATAAACATTGCAAAAGTAAAGCACAAACAGAATCCACACACAAGAGCACAAAACTATTTCAAAATTTCAGCACTTTAATTCACCCTTCTGTTTGTTGCTCTGCACAAATGAATTGATTACAAGGAAATTAATGAAAAAGAAAAATAAAGGGAAAAAAAAAACAATCTAAAGTTCAAAGGTTCAATTGCTCCTCATATGGACTAGTGAGTGTTTAGTGGGTTGAGAAAACCATTGACAGTTGATACTCATCCACATCAAGAGCTATGAAATTCAAAACTCAACCAACAAAACAAAAACAATTAATGCCAAGCAGGAAGAAATTAATCTGACAATAATAACAAATACAATCCAGTAGTGGTGCATGAGAGCGATGAAACGGCAGGAATTTGATCACTATTCTCCAGAAAACATTTTATAAGAAGATACCGTCACAATATAAAATGGCAGATTTCAACACTGTCTAAGTGTTGTCTATAACAACATCATCATGGTCAGAAATGTCATTTACTATATTTGACCAAAACTGACCAAAATGATACCAAAGCTCTTTCATAACTTTCCTGGAGAAATATAATATCACTTTCAAAGCCACAAACTGTTCCAGGGTAAATCATACAGTACATAGATCTGTTTTAACAATGAAACACCAGCATGATACCACATTATTCTGGTAAATATTAATGCATGCTTTGGCTTGTTAGGAAAGTTAAATGTTAAAAATTAAACCTTCGACCAAAGCAGAGATTTAACAGTGCTATTTCAGAGTAGACAACAACAATTGTGACATGACAGTCTTATTTACCGTTTTAGGAGATAAAAACAAAACAAATGATAACCAGTTTTAGGTTATGTTGGCACATTGAAAGCTGGACAGTGTAGTCATATAAAGATGAATGAATAAACTGAACATGGGAAAAAAAGGAAGAGGAAATTATAAACAAATAAAAAATAAACATTTGAGGGAAACAATGATTTCTAATATACAGGCGGTTCTTGTAAAAAAAAAAGTGGTTAAAACTGTGCCGCTCCCAATCCTTAGGTTTTCTTAAAGATAATTAAGTCTTTTATTTTTTTATTCTGTCTGCCCACTAGCATTCTAAGCTCAGACTCATCCTTTTCCTTCCAGAAGTGAAGCTTGTGGCCAGACAGTGGCGTTGTGTTGGATGCCCCTGGTGGTCACACAGCAGAACAGCAGCGGTTCTCAAACAGCTGGTCAATGACGGAGCTGTCTGCTAATGTGGACACGTCACCTAAATCCCGTTCATTACACGCTATCTTCCTCAAGACGCGACGCATAATCTTACCTTTAAAAAAAAAAATCCAGAAAAACACAAGAATCATCATAAATATTAACATTTAATAATAATAATAATACAAAAATGATCCATTCAATATTAATACCTGATCTGGTTTTTGGAAGGCTGGGCGCATTCTGAATATAGTCAGGTGTAGCTATGGCACCAATCTTCTCTCTCACTGTTTCATTAAGAAAATGGAAATAAAGCCATTACTCAGAGTTTATGATTCAACAAAAATCATCAGAATTGCGAGATATAAAGTCAGAATTCTGAGAAAAAAAATGACTTAAGTGCGACTTAACCTCACAATTCTGACTTTTTTTCTCACAATTGAAGTTTACACAAAAAAAAGTTTACATCTCGCAATTCTGACTTTATAACACATAATTGCGAGTTTATATGTCGAAATTCTGACATCTTTTCTCAGAATTGTGAGATATAAACTCGCAATTGCGACTTATCAGGCCAATTGGGAAAAGACTAACTTTTTTCCCCCCTCAGAATAGTTTATATCTCACAATTGACTTTACAACACGCAATTTCGACTTTATATCATGCATTTCTGAGCTTATAACACGCAATTGCGACTTTATATATCGCAATTCTGACTTTCTATCATGCAATTCTGACTTCATATCTCGCAATTACGACTTTATATCACGCAATTCTGACTTTATAACACACAACTACGCCTTTATATCTCGCAATTCTGACTTTATATCACGCAATTCTGATAAATAAAGTCAGAATTGCGAGATGTAAACTCGCAATTGTGAGATACAGTCACAATTACCTTTTTTATTTTTCATTCTGTGGCGGAAACAAGCTTCCATAAAAAACACAAGGAATAGTTTATAAAATAGGAATATTAAATTAAAATAGGAAAATTTGTTATTATCAGTAGAGATCATCAGTAAAAAAAAAAAAACAGTTGTATGACTGCAAATGACTGGTAAGATGGCGAATAAGCTGTATGGATTGTTGTTTTTTATGATACTTTAAATTTTTAAGATACTTTAAGATGATATAAAATCACTTTCGCTGTAGGAAAGAGCAGTTCAAACCTTCTGGCTAACATCTACTTTTGTGTTTAATAGAAGAAAGAGGGTCATATGGGGTCTGGCTTGCATGAGAGTGAATAAATTATAACAGAATTCAAATTCATTCATAGCGCAGATACCTTGCTTTTTAAGCTCCGCCTCCAGCTTTGGGTTGTAGTTGATTCCGTCATTGAGGGTGACAAAACAGTAGAGACTCTCGCCTTTGACAGGGTGTGGTCTCCCCACAACCGCTGCCTCCGCCACGGCTTCATGCTCCACCAGAGCCGACTCTACCTCTGCAGTGCTCAGTAAGTGTCCTGGGAGAAACAGATCCACCAGCAATATAAGCTTCTGCTCTATTAAAGGCTATTTATTGTACGGTTACTGGTATGTAAGCTACTTTAACGCTTTGTAAATCTCTAGTCATATCAGTAAAGAGATAGAAAGCATGCAAGAGACAAATCTAATGTGTGTCCTGAATTTCATCAACTTGTCTTTTGAAACTCATTAATCTGCATTATTTCAACATCTGCAACACATTCTCTCTCTCCACACTGAGGGAAATTACTTTCAGGAGACTTTTTGTTGTTGTTGATGGGTTTTGTGCAAATCAATAATCGAAGAAAATGTCGTCATCCTCTACTCACCAGACACATTCAGCATGTCATCTATCCTTCCAGTGATCCAGTAGTACCCGTCTTTATCTCTACGACAACCTGGACGGACAAAAAGCACACACTCTCACCTCTCACAATTATATGAAGCACACTTACTGTAAAACTGAAAACGAATCACAGCACAAATTACCGTCTCCAGTCACGTAATATCCAGGAAATTTCTTGAAGTAGGTGGTCTCGAACCTCTGGTGGTTTCCATACACGGTTCTCATCACACCTGGCCAAGGCTGTTTAAACACCTGAGGAAGAGGGGAGTGGAGTGAACACACAACAGATTGTGTTTTTACATGATTAATTAGTGTTAAGAATGTTGAAATTAAAGGAGTAGATCACTTTTTAAAAAAAACGTTTGCTGATTATTTACTCACCCCCATGTCATCCAAGAGGTCCACGTCTTTCTTTCTTCAGTCGAAAAGAACTTAAGGTTTTTGATGAAAACATTCCAGGATTTTTCGCCATATAATGGACTTGAATGGGAACCAAACAGTTCAAGGTCCAAAAGATAAATTCAGTGCAAACTGCAGGGCTTTAAACGATTCCAGACGATGAATAAGGGTCTTATCAAGCGAAACAATCGCTCATTTAAAAAATAAATAACAAAGTTTAAGTTTTATAAGCTAAAATGGTCACCTTGCTCTGTTCTGTGATATGCGTTCGTGACTCTCCTGTTCAAACTCAAAATGAACGAATCTTTTTCTGTGTCAATTCGTTCGTTTTGTTTGTTGAATGAATCAAATGACTCAGAAAAAGATTCGTTCATTTTGATGAACGAGTTCGAACAGGAGAGTCACGAATTCTCATCAAAGAACCGAGCAAGGCAAGCTTTTGAGTTTATAAAATTTAAACTTTGTTATTTATTTTTTAAATGAGCGATTGTTTCGTTTGAAAAAACTCTTATTCATCGTCTGGAATCATTTAAAGCCCTTTCAACAGTTTTCAGTTTGCACTGAAATTGTCTTTTGGACCTTGAACCGTTTGGTTCCCATTGAAGTCCATTATATGGAGAAAAATACTGGAATGTTTTCATCAAAAATCTTAATTTCTTTTCGACTGAAGAAGGACATGGATATCTTGGATGACATATGGGTGAGTAAATTATCAGCAAAAGTTTTTTTTTTAAGTAAACTACTCCTTTAACATGGAAATCAAACAAATTGTAATAGTACGAGGAAAAAAAAGAAAGAAAAAAAAAAAAAAAACACACACACACACACACACACAAAAAGATCACTGTACCAGATAGCCTTCACTTGGTCCTTCAAGTTCCTCCCCCGACTCATTCAGAATAGCAGGTACAACCCCAAAAAAGGGAAATGTCTACAAACATAAACCACCATACAGAAGTTAGTAAGTAATTCTACCACATTAATCTCAAATTAACATGTATAATTCTGTTTTGTAGAAATTATGTAACATTAACAGCAATTGTTGCATAATATTCATTACCACAGTAAATCAACTAGTATCCTTTAATGGTTACTTTGTACAAATATACACTTCTGTTATTAAAAATTGAGGTCAGTAAGATTTTTTTGTGTGAAAAACGCATACTTATTAAAAAGTGATAGTGAAGACATTTGTAAATGTTACAAAGTATATTTCTATTTCAATTAAAGGCTTTTCAGTTTCCAGAAAACTTCGAAGCAGCACAACCAGTTTTCAACATTGATAATAATAATAAGAAGAAATGTTTCTTGAGCAGAAGCTAAAAACTCTTTGCATCACAGGAATAAATTACATCTAAAATTGTAAATTATTTCAAATTCTAATAATATTTCACAATATATTACCATTTTTTAATCAAATACATGCAACCTTGGTGAGCATAAGATACTTCTTTCAAGAACATATAACATGTTACTGACCCAAAACCTTTGACCACTACTGTATGTTTTTATTCATTGCTACATTTTTATTATTTATTCACAGCTCAAGTTCACTCACGGCAGAGCCAGGCTTCAGGGGTGTAGCGGCCGGCAGAGGGGTCATCACATGCCCACCCTGAGCAACATACAAAAAAAGACATGTGACCTTTATAGTAGACGGCTTCAAAGCAACATGGATGTGACTGCTCTGGCCTGAGTGTTACAATTCAGTTCATACCGTCTCAGTCTGCCAGAACGTGTCCACCACCGGACATCTCTTCTCTCCCACCACGCTGTAGTACCACTGCCAGGCTTCTGGGTTTATGGGCTCCCCTACGGTCCCCAGAATCTTCAGGGAGGTCCGCTTATACCTGACCACATAAACCATTGCACAGTTTTGCAAATTTGACTATGTTTGTAAAATGTGTAAATAGTAATACAGACTGGCACATTCTGGCACCAGTTGTATGTAAAAACACACTGCACACAATGCACAGCGAATGAACGTATAAACGTGGCTCTTTAGCAGACTTTGTACACAAAAAGACGGACACTATCAAGTGTAACTATATCATATCATTATAGTAGTAATCAAAGTTACATCATCAAGTCGTGTTGTCTGGAAATGGGAGAAAGTGTCCTAGACATATAACATTACCAAGGAATGGCTATTATAAATAAACATTCATAATGCTGTCAATATTTATTCCTAAACACCATACATCATAATGTAAACACTGTATTGTATATACACACACACACAACACAGTGTGTCAATGAAAAATATTACTGGACAAGAATTTAACAAAAAAACTATTTTAAGGTCATAAATATTTTGATAGCTGAAGAGCATAATGCAGGGTTCAGTGTCGCATGTTCCTTCAGAAATCATTCTAATATGCTGATGTTTTGCTCAAGACACATGTTTTATTATGATCAGAGTTGTGCTTACATCTTTTCCAGGATTTTTGATGAATAGAAAGTTCAAAAGAGCATCATTTTTTAATCATTTCGGTTGAGATATTATAAACATTCATATTTACTTAATTAGCACTTCTTCGGCAGCATGTTTTGACTGTTTCAGCGTCTGTTTCGTGACACAACGCGGATAAGCTACAATGTGTTAGCTGTGTGGACACTAGCCCTGGATTGACAATATTAATTTCTCAAATTTAATCAGTAATGATAAGGTTTCTAAATCTAAAATATTTTAGTCTGTGCTGTTTTCTGTTGATGCGTGAACAAAACTTAAACAGTAGTGCCTGCCATTCAATAATCGCAAAAAAAAATTGTGCGTTAAAAAAATCGTTTCTTTTAATATGAAGCGAAGTCTCATCTTCAAATTTCTGTCGATTTTATTAGGAAATTCTATGGATCAAGCGCACATGAACCAATAATCTCTTCCTCTTTACTACTAGTAACAGCATCAAATAAACATGGCTGAACCCCAGAAGGCGTGTTGAAAGATACACTACAACTTACCAAAATGAAACCTCATGTATTTGCCGTTTCAGCTGAGGAAAGCTATCAATAAAACAGCTTGTAAACTATAAAATGTCACTTAACGTTACATACTTCAAGAAAGCGATTCAATGTCCATTAATTCACTAGTTACTGTAGCTAGAAAAAAATTACTCTAAAGAAGAGCATTTGGCTAAATATATGCACTGTATTACACATTCATTATATTTTTACTTAACCTGTTAGTGATGTCTTCATGATTTAAAGAATGTTTGAATAAATCAGTCATGAAAACAAATGATTACAGTTTATTGTCATTTAAAGGGATACTCCAGTTATTTTTTTGAAATAGGCTCATTTTACAACTCCTCCAGAGTTAAACAGTTGAGTTTTACTGTTTTTGAATCCATTTAGATGATTTTCTGATATTAAGAAGAATATCAGTAACCAGACAGTTTCTGGTCCCATTGACTTCCATAGTAGGAAAAAAAAAATGTGGAGTATCCCTTTAAATGTTTATATTCCACCAAAAAACTAGAGCAATTCTGTTATTAAAAAATTTATATAAAAACTGCCTTATGTGCAATTTAAATGTTTATAAAACTCAGTTTTAGTTATTTGAGTGTTGATTAAAGTTTGATTAATCGGTTTTCAGCCAAGTGCATCCTGAATTTTTGGTTTCGGAATTTCAATTTTAGTGCATCCCTGTTATAAATGTATTTAAAGCATTGCATTTAAAAAAAAAATGAATTAAAAATAATTTTTTTAATTTCAGGACAGACACAATAGACACCGAACTCACTTCTGAACGGGCTCACTGCCATACTTCATCAGTAGCCGGATGGCGGTGGGTGCTGTGTAGAACTTGGAGACTTGATATTTATCAACAATCTCCCACATTCGGCTCACATCCGGGTATGTTGGAAGACCCTCAAACTAGAAACAGAAGATAAAAAATAATAATTTATATCATACAACAATAAAGGCCTTTATAGATAAGTCAATTATGCTTTCAATCACTTTAAGACAGTGACTCCAAAGAGCAAAATCAGGATGTTCCCCTCACCAACACACTGGTTGCGCCATTGGCCAACGGCCCATATGTGATGTATGAGTGACCGGTGATCCAACCAATGTCCGCAGTGCACCAGTACACATCATCAGAGTGATAATCAAACACCAACTTAAAGGTGGCCGCAGTGTAGAGCATGTAGCCACTCACGGTATGCAACACACCCTAGTGGAGTGGAAGAGCGTGAGAAAAAAGAGGGACAAATCAGAGCTGTATACGAAAAGCAATTAACGAAAAGTGGTTCAAGGAGGATTGGGTTGTTTGGAGGATCTACCTTAGGTTTGCCAGTAGAGCCACTGGTGTAGAGGATGAAGAGCGGGTCCTCTGAATCACACCACACAGGCTCACACTCCTCTGACGCTCCACCAATCAGAGTGTGCCAACACATATCCACCTCGGGATTCCACGGCACCTGCACCAATCACAGCACAGAGAGCGCTCATAGCTAACTCGCTCATAGTGGCGTCACACTTCAGAGAACAATACAAAATTTAGGGAACCTGATCAGGTCTGTGAAGGGAATAAACAGAACAAATGCTGCTTTCAAGTCATGGGAAGTGTTTTTGATTGTTTTGTAGAAGTAGTGCAACAAAAATACTGAGCCAATAATGCGTAACTGAAGTACTTTACCACTGTCACACTACCACAGAGGATGATGGTTAGTTTGGTTGTCCACCATCTTATAAAACTGCTAAATTAGTAATATTTTCTTGGAAGGTTACTAAAAGTTTGTTTATATAATATATATATATATATATATATATATATATATATATTATACACATACACACATAGATATATATACACATACATACATACACAGTACACAATATATATTACACAGATATAAATCTATATATATATATATATATATATATATTTACACACACACACACACACACACACACTATATATATATATATATATATATATATATATATATACACACACACACACACACACACACACATATATACACAATATATGCATGTATATATCACACATTATATAAACAAACTTTTAGTAACCTTCCAAAAAATATGACTAATTTAGCCATTTTATTATATATATATATATACACACACACACACATACATATAACAAACTTATGTTAATGTGATTAATCGATTTGACATTAGCTTTGAATATTCCATTTTCAGTTTTAATTTTGTTCAGTTTAAATTTTAATTTTAGTTTAACCTTCAGTAATTTTGCTGTGCTTTTTTAATTGCTCTTTTATTTCTATTTCGCTTTAATTTATTTTTAATATAAGTTTTATTTTGTCATTTTAGCACTTTGAACTTTTTTCTATTATTGTTACTAGCATTTCTAACTGTCATTTAAGTTTTTCTATTTAATATCTATATAATTTTTTTTATTTCATCTTTATTTAACGTAATGAAAACAATTTTTGTAAAAAGGGGAAAAAAATAGATGGGAGAAAAAACCATTTCAATGCTTTTGTGTTCTTTGCGAGCGAACGCAAATTCTCTCGGGGGAACGCAACACATTTTCGAGAGAAGGCGAAAGCATTCACAAATCATTTTTTCCTCCCATCTCATATTTGTTTCCTTCACCATGTGCCTTTAGGGGCTCCGTAATAAACCCTCAAGCCCACATGCCTCATAGATTTATACTGTAATCACTCTTGAACTACAATGGTTTTTCTATTTGTTTTTATAATGGAAATGGTGTCAAGCATTCGTTCATCTCGTTAATACAACTATTTCAGAATGACTTGAAAAGCAGCAAAAGATTAAATGAAAAAATTGTATGCAAATAATATGTTAATTACAGGCACACGTTGGTATTTATCTCAGTCAGACTTATTAGACAGATTCAGTTCAATCTAACCAAACTGAATGCTGCACAAATGCCCGTCTGCTTTAGCCAAAGCATTCTCAAAACTGAAAGAGAAAGCATCTGAAAAGATCAGGTTTAGTTAACACAAAAACACTAGACGGACAAACAAAAAAAAGAGACATGAACGCAACAGAGAAGTCTAGAGATCTAGTTTTTCATGCAGTTCAGAGACAGGGGGAACACTATAGTTCATTTAAGTGACAAGCGCATTAGCATGGAGCTCATAGGTGAGAGTTAGAGTTTGACTACACAGAGAGATCTGTCAAATCCATTAGACTGTCTAAGCAGAAAAGGTTTAGCACATAAAACTGCTAACACCAAGCATTTAGAGTCTAGTCACTACCACGACATAAGAGCTTCCCAGATACATTTGTGATGAAATCACAAAGCGTATGTGAGGAAATCATTGGGGGGGACATGGACACACTTGTCATTTAACAGAGATGTGGAACAGTAAAAGGTTTCAGTGCTAACTCCTGGATCAGAACTGGCGACCAAATCAAGTGCAAATCATAATCATAATAACCATTAACAAAACAGGCCAGTAGTTGGCATTTCTAACTTTTTACATCTATGAATGTAATGAGGTATTAAGGAATTATTGAATATGTTATCTCATAAATGTTTTTGTTGTTAATGAACATTTTTATTAAGTGTTACTGAACAAACCAATACTAGACAATGAAAGACAGTTTCAGTCTTGGAGTAAAAAAAAAAATCAAAAAAAAAAAAAAAAAAAGAAATAAACATGACAAACACTTCCATAAAAAAGTCTGAGGTCAGTAAGATTAATTTTTTTTTTTTTTTATTCAGCACGGATGCTTACCATTGTATCAATAAAGCCATTTGTAATGTAAAACGAAACAATTTTCATCTCAAATAAATGCTGCTCTTTTGAATTTTCAATTGACCAAAAACCAGAACTTTCATTTTTAACCATCCCTTTAAGGCTGATTTATAACGATACTATAATTTCCTAAACTATTTATCAAATAAATGCTGTAAAACCTCTACATTCATTAAAATATCCTGAAAACACACAATTCCATATAAATACTGAACTGTTTTCAACATTGACAATAAGAAACATTTATTAAGTTCCAAATAAACTCGAGTAATGGCTGCTGAATTCAGCTTTGTCATAGTAATAAATTATATTTTAAAATACATTAAAATAGAAATGTACAATTCCAATGATATTTCACTATTTATAGACTAATATTTTAGATTAAATAAACACAGCCTTACTGAGCCTTCGAGACTTCAGTCAAAATCTTACCAACCCCAAACTTTTGAACAGCAGTGTATATAGTTGTAATTGTTGAACTCTGTGAACGTCATATTGTGCAATACAGCCACAATTATGAGATGTAATGTCACAGTTCTGATGAGAATTGTTATAACAGTTTCATTTACAACACATTTTTAACACTTGCAATACTGTAAACTTGACTTCTTCAAAAACAAAAAGGAACATTCTCAATTATTTTCAACTTAATGCACCTCATCTATGATCTGCTGTCAACAACAACAGTTTATTTCTATTAATTTCTATTAATCACTTTGTTTTTACAGTTTAGTAAAAAAGCCAAGTCAAGTCAATTATCATAGGTAATCGATTGAATTCAACATTAATGCAGACATTATTTAGCTGGAGTGAAGAGATTAAGTTGTCAGTAAGTCAGAATATGCCTTTAATTTATGGCCTTACAATTGAACGCCAAGTCTGATGAGTGTGTACATGGTGAAATGCATTCTCAAAAGCAAACACACAGCAACACACACAAAGATCGTGTTGAGTGAGAATGTGAGGACAAGTGATAAAGGTCTCGAGCCGTTCCTAAGAGCAAGAGAGCCGCCCATGAGCACACAAACAGGTGTTAATAAGACGAAAAAAAAAAAAAAAAAACACACACACACAACGGATGCACAAAGGAGTCATGAAATACCTGTGGGGGGGGACGGACCTTCCTTACTCTTTTCTGTTTCTCCTGCTAAAGGGGGTTAATGGAGAGATTACTCACACCGAAAGAGGTAAAGGACACAGACATGGATCCACATTGATGGAGAAAAAAATGACCTTTTGCATAAAAAGTCAAATTGACATTATTAGAATTACTGGTTAAAAAGAGGTCAGCTTGCATAGGTGAGTGTCACACATAAAACGTTCAACTGTTTCAAAGGTCTTCGCCACAATAGCTCAGAGAAATCATGCCAGACCTTTATGGATTTACAACAGTAACACAAAGCCTTTGTTAAAAAAACAGGAGTTCTCTTACGAGAGACTCTCTCGTACCGCGTAATATCTTACGCTAGATATTAAACAGTACGAGAGAACCTCTTCTAGAGAGAACCGAGGTTACGTTAGTTACCGAGTATGAAATCTCTAACACACAGGACAAACAGAGACCAGAACAAAGACTTTATGAAAGGGATACTGCAGTCATTTTTTCATCTGAATCTTTTCCCCACTTACATGGACAGATATCCATTGATTCAGGTGTAATAATCATACATTTTTGCCATGTGCTCAGGAGGGAAACACAGTTTTTAACCGGGTCTGCATCTGTTCTGATATCATTCGTCTTTGTTTGCAATTATATTCATGTATTATGAGTAATTATTTAGTAAAGAAGTATTTTAAAAAAGAAATCTCAGCAATTTTGTGTGCACTACAGTTCAAAAGTTTGGGGTCAGTGAGATTTAATTTTTATTTGAATTAATACATTTCAGCAAGGATGCGTTAAATTGATTAACAGCGACAGTAAGACATTTAAAAGGCCACAAAAGATTTCTATTCAAATAAATGCAGCCCTTTTGAACTTTCTACTCATCTAAGAAAAATGTATCAGTTTCCATATAAATATTAAGCCGTTAACTGTTTAACATTTATAATGTTTTTAGAGCAGAAAAATCATCATATTAGAATTATTTCTGACGGATCATGTGACACTGAAGACTGGAGTAATGATGCTGAAAATTCAGCTTTGACATCATAGGAATATATTATTATTTTTATTATATTTAATAAAATAGTATTAGAATAAAAACAATGTATCATTATTTTAATTTAATTTTTTAAATTCAAGTTTTTACTGTATTTTTGTTCATATGAACACAGTCTTGGTGAGCATAAAAGCATTAAAACAGTCATACAAACCCCAAAATATTGAACAGTAGTGTCTATCTTTAAATGGGTCACCCTGGTGTCTTTTGGTATCGGAAATTAAAAAAAAAACAAAACAAAAAAAACATTGTGCTTGCTTCAATATCTATTAAATTGACCTAACAAAATGCATTTGTAAGTGAGATATAATGTAAAATGAAAAAAAAGAGTGCTCTGGGACTCTACTAAGATAAGTTTGAGATTAAAAAACAACACCTGTAGTAATATGGAGATGTCCAAACGAGTAAGAAACATATTGACAAGAAAAATTGAAGGATGAAGTCTGTTAGGTGTATGGCTGTGGTGCAGAGGTTAAGCTTTACCTGCAGGTCGGGACAGGAGCGCTTCGCTGGGGGTGACAGCGAGCCCGGCGGTGAGGCCTGGTCTTCCTTTGTGAGGTGTTTTAGCATTATACATTTCTCCACAGTGAAAGACCTGACAGTGTGAAAGATATCAAGTGAACAGAAAATACACACTGTTAAGCATGTACACAGCTACAGTGGCCAATTTATTAGGGATTTCCAATATGAAACCATTTCTATTCTCCAAAACTGACTAAATCAGACAGGAAGATTTTTTTGTTCAATTAATATATTCAGTAAGGGTGCATTCAATTGGTCAAAAGTGACCATAAATGTATGTATATTGTTATAAAAGATTTCCATTTCAAATAAACGCTGTTCTTTTGAACTTTATACAGTCTTCATTTATAAAAGAATGAGTGATGATACTGAAAATTCAGCTTTGTCATCAGATGAATACATTTAATTTTAAAATGTATTCAAATAGAAAACAGGCATGTTAAATTGTTATAATATTTCCTGATTTATTATTATAGTTCTGTTTGAATCTCAAATAATCTCACTGTGTGACTAAAGGCTGCTGAAAGAATGCAGGAATTACTGTCAAGTCAACATTTCTCCCTCAAAATGAACATTTAGGGACAAAAATTGATAAGAATTGAATCAGAACCAAACAATTTTCCAGTCTTCAAGAATGCTACCATTTCACATTTGACGAAATGAATCTAATAAAGTTGCCACAGTGTGTGTCTTAACTAGAGTTTATCATACTTGTCCCTGCATTTCTGTAGTGCTTCATCAGCTATAAGCTTCAGATTGATCAGCTTATCACCGCGGTAAAACCCATCTGGGGAGAGAAAGAAACACAATAAAACAACTTTACACATTTCACAGAAAATCCTGAAAAGACAAAGACAGTCAACGTTTATTAGGTGATAACAGATGTTGATCTTATCATGGCTGAAATGCTTATTTTATGGTTATAGTCCACTCTCAAGCTCAAAGATCTATCAGGCACTGTTAATATCCAGACATCATTATAGTTATGAATGAACCATATGAATGAGCCCATTTTCAGAAAACTCAGCAAAGAACTGATCATAAAGTACTGAACACAACATTCCTGCCCAGTAGAAGCACTGATGATTTGATAACACCGACAAACATGCAAGTTGAAGTTTAGCAATGTTCATTGCCAAATAAGCATCATACAGCCAGTCTGCTTTCCTTCAAGAGGCCACGTTTGCGATTTGCTGCTTCTAAATCTGCGAGGGAAACCTTTTTCTGTGACAAACTGTAATCAATCCAAACATAAATCTCGATCTGGTTGACGAATAAATGCACTTATGCAACCTTAGGATCCACTGTGTGTGTTTAAATGATCTTTTCCTGGAATATTTGGCTATTATTCGTGATTAATAATATACGATTATTATTTCAAATTATGAAACACCATTGCAGCCTTTAAACATAGCTTAAAGGGATAGTTCACTTTGAAATTAATTTTTGATATGTTTTAGCTCACCTCAAGGGTATCCAAGATCTAGGTGTCTTTGTTTCCACAGTGTTTTCAATTTTGATATTTTTAGGTCAATCCGTTCTTGTCTCAGTCATATAATGGAGGTCTATGGTCACCACCTCAAAGAGCATGCACAGAGAAGTCCAAATTAAACATGATTTAATGACTCGTAAATGTAAGTACACATTGATGTTTGTGTGAGAAAACGAACAGTATTTTGAGGGATCACTTCCGGCGCTTTCCAGCACTTGCGCAGACCGAAGCTCCCGCGCCCTCAGAGTATAATGGACGTGGCTGTAGTAACAAGAGGTAAAACGATATAAATACTGTTCGTTTTCTCACACAAACCACTCGTTTCGTGTCTTAGGCCATCAATGTGTACTTACATTTACGAGTCAATAAATCATGTTTAATTTGGACTTCTCTGTGCATGCTCTTTGAGGTGGTGACCATAGACCTCCATTATATGACTGACAGACAAGAACGGTTTGACCTAAAAATATCAAAATTTAAAATACTCTGGAAACAAAGACATCTACATCTTGGATGCCCTTGAGGTAAGCTAAAACATACCAAAAATTAATTTCAAAGTGAACTATTCCTTTACCGATGGATTGTGGGATTCTTCCAGGTTTTATTTATCCCAAAAACTCATTCCCCTTCGAAAC
Organism: Pimephales promelas; assembly: GCF_016745375.1. Next base: position 24,466,982 of record NW_024121654.1, read on the forward strand.
ATGTCAAACTCTTGGAGTGGAGTTCCCTGTTACAACTAAAAAAATAAATTCACAGGCACAGGCTAAATAGCTTTTGATAGTAATACGATTACTGCCACATTCAATCCACAGACTAGTGAACAATGTGAAATGCTGCACTCTTTTGCAGTAGATGGAAACTCAGCAGATTAACTTTGGGATTAGCAGAGTTTATATACTTTGAGCAAAATACGATTTTTTGGCATGCTTTTCTTACCGGCTGTTATAAGAAGACAGCACTGAGAGTCCATGATCCTCTCACACAGGGACTCGGCGGAGAATCCAGCAAACTGAGTCAGGAACACACAAAAAAACGTGAATACATTTAATGTTGCAAAAACATTTTTCCTTTATGTTAAATTTCTGACATTTTAAACAGTTGGCAAACAGTTCAACTGTTGAAAGAAAGTTGAAACATGTATAGGTATATGTATAACATGTATATTATTGTCTTTGTTTTTTTTTAAGATGATTGGTCAATACAGTGCTCCAGCTAAATTTCAAGAGAAGACAAAGGAAATGAGTCTCAAAGGACTGACCACAATAGAGTGAACCGCTCCAATCCGAGCACAGGCCAACATGGCCACCACAAGCTCCACTACCATGGGCATGTAAATAGACACACGGTCACCTTTCTTCACTCCTGCACAGTCAGAAAGAGTAAGAGAGCATGGGACGACAAGAGGACATTGCCTAATACACTACATCGGTGTGAAATCTTTAACCTGCTGCTGGTCCATTATACCATTCTTAACCAGTTCAATATCATTTGTGTGAGCACACCTTGTGACTTGAGGACATTAGCAAACTTGCAGACTTGCTGGAGCAATTCTCTGTAGGTCACCGTCTTCTCATCTCCAGGGTCATTACCCTCCCTGTACAAATCAAAGCCAGAAATGTTACTCTCAATAGCATTTAATCATTTTTTTTACTTCTCAGTGAGAGTTAAATCTCTTTTTTTTTTGGCTCATTTTATCTGTAAAAGAAAACCTACTTAAAAATGATCCACACCTGAATAGAAAGCATTTTTCACTTCTAGCCTTTTATATATCAATTATAAATGATTAAATACAAAATGAACAGTAGTTATTAAGATTGATGTGGTTTGGAATTGGTAAAATGTGCTTGGAAATAAAATATGATCAGAATATCAACTATTATGCAATTATGAACACACTGTGTATATATATGCATTAAATTGATGCATTAAATTGATCAAAATGACAGTAAAGACTTTACAAAGTGTGTTTATATATATATATATATATATATATATCATCAAAGATGCATTAAATTGATCAAAATGACAGTAAAGGCTTTACAAAGTTATAAGAGTTATTTTTTAGAAGGCAAGATTTCTATTTCAAATAAAGTTTTTATTTTATGTTCTATTCAAAGAATCCTGGAAAAAAATAATCATGGTTTCCACATAAATATTAAGCAAAAAAAGACTGTTTTAAACATTGGTAATAGTAAGAACCATTATTAATAATTGAGCAACAAATCATCATATTAGAATGATTTCTGAAAGATCATGTGACTCTGACGACTGGATTAATGATGCTGAAAATTCAGCTTTACATCACAGGAATAAAATTACATTAAGATATATGCAAACATAAAACAGTTATTTAAAATTTTAATAACAGGTCACAATTTGAACATTGCTATTGTATTTTTGATCAAATAAAATTGCATTAGAGACTTAAAACCGAACTATTTTTAAAACCGTACCCACCCCAAACTTTGAACGGTAGTGTATTTCTCATAGACATTTTCTTTCTTAGTTCATTTATTCACAGCCATAATCGTGTACATTGATCCATGAGTACTAATGCTATGTTCAATGGCAAAGTATGAACTTGAGACACTGAGAAAATTGACAAAAACAGATTTGTGCATCTCCTAGATCAGGGGTCGGGAACCTATGGCTCGCAAGCCATATATGGCTCTTTTCAGGATTTTATATGGCTCTCCCAATTTTCAAATGTTGACTGAAAAAGTCTCTCAAAAAGTAAAATATTAAGAGATAATTTGAGATGCACCATGCAACACTTGTTAACAACTTGCTTATGATGCCCGTTTCTCAATTTGTGTGGTGTCATAAGGGGGTCGCACACCGGACGCACGCCGCGTCTAGGACAGAAGTATCGCACACAGGACGAGAAGCGCGCGCCGCGCCTAGGACATGGGTATCGCAAACCGGACGCATACTTTCTCAGTTTATGGCCGGCAATATTGTTATGTTTAAGGACATTATGGAATTAAGATAATGTACTATGTTATAATTGTACTGTACAATTAAATACAATCGTTGCGAAGTCTGCAGAACACTTTACCTCAGCAATTTTCATTTAAGCAGCTGATTTCTGAAAATGAATGTAAAAGTAAATATAAATTGCAGCACACGGTGAAGTCAGTATGTACATTAACGACTGTTTGAGACAAATAAAAGCAAGTTTTATGTAAAATTATGTAAATGGCGCTATGTGGCGAGGCAGGATTTTTAACAAGGTCCTGAGCTGTTGCTGGGCGCCGCGGACAGAATGGGCCACCGGTCACCGGTGTACACTCCAGGAGTCCTACCTAGAGAATAAAGTGTTTGAATTTTATGAGGCGCTGCGCTTCTCGTCCAGTGTGCTAGAAACCAGCATGTCAGTGAACAAAATATCAGACATCCCAAGTCTCCCGGAAGTTTTGGGAGTCTCCCGCATATTGACAGCGTCTCCCTTATGCCGGAAAATTAGTTAAAATCTCCCGGAATCTAAAGCGAGATAGTCATCAATCAATGCGTGTAATCAACGAGTGTAAACTTTGCTCTGGCTCTTTTGAAAAATTTCTCAATTTTGTTTTGTTTGTTTGGCTCTTCTTGGTAAAAAGGTTCCCGACCCCTGTCCTAGATTCACAGCCATGTTCAATTTTAACGTTCATCGTTTGTTTGGGATTACTGTGAACTTCTGATAACACTATTTTGGTGTGAGATGTGCCCTACAAGTTAACGTGTAACTTTACATTTTTCCTTAACTTTGGATGTCAGCAGACATTCTTAAAACACAGCTGCGTTCTGACACAAAGGAGAAGAAAGACCACAACTGCAGAAGAGAGTCATGTTTGAGTGTTTCAAACTTATGTTGTAAACTTTATAATTGCCAAACTGGCATTGCAAAAGCAGAGAATTAGCAACAGCCCCAGGCAACATTCGTTGAAGTGCTTGAAGGCTATTTTTGTAGATCTGAATGCTAATGAACAATGACCTCATGAACTGCAAGGACAGCATTCAGCACAGAAAAACCTGATCCACTGCAATGCACATGAACAAATGAAGCCTATGAAGATGCAACACTAAAGAAACACTTCATTCTGGTTGGACCGCTATTGGCGGGACCTGGGTCAAGCTTACTAAAATAGCTCCAATGTGCCCCTGTCTGTCAACAAGCATGTGTATTAAATTATTTCACAGATATAATAAGAGCATAGCAATACTGTATCGACTCAGGTAATATGAAAGTGGACTAAACCATATAGGTTTGTGTGGCTTAACGTAAAGGTTATAGTGCAGGGCTGGTTACTGAGAGGTTGTAGATTGAAATTCGGTAAGGGCCGAACCATGAGCAATGATCCTAAACCAATGTTAATTTAGAGGTATTAAAGTGCCCCTATTATGATTTTTCGAATAGGCTTGCCTTTTCATGCAGTGTGTAATAGGGGTGTAACGTTACCCATGTCACGATTCGATACATTTACTCGATTCTGAACTCACGATACGATATTATTGCGATACTCCAAGACATATGGTAAAAGGTTAACAAAAAATATACTGTTGATTAAAATGCTAAATTTGATATTACATTGTGGGTGTAAATGAATGGGTTTGGACTTGGTGCTTGTAAGTAAACCCAAGGAATAAAAATATTCATGATTCTGAAGCTGAAAATACAATTTTCAAATAATTTTAGACAAATGTGCTTGCACTCTCTCACTGACTAGATATATTTAAAATACATGTCAGGTAACAGAAGACATTTGGACCAACAAATATTCCCCCATTGCATTATTATACAGTATAATCAATTATATATATAGTAGTTTAATGTAGTACTGACACTAAAACTCGGAAAACATGAATTTTTTCTCACACAGTAATTTTTATTTTGAAAGTATCGATTCTGAACAAGTCATCAGCAATTCCAGTCTCACTTCCTGTTACACACCTACATAAATGTAACAAATTAGCAAAATCCCTGCTTATAGTCTTCATTGGCTGCCCACAAACAACATCTACTTTGACCCGCCCCTTAAAATCTGGTTTTGTTTTGGTTTGTGTTGTCGAAATGTCGAGAAGATGCTGTTTTCAGTGCTTCACTTGAGCTGGATACAGAAAAACCGGCGCAGTCGTTACTGTTCGTATCATCGTATATGAAGTGTGTGGAAGCTCTGGGGTTGAAATTCAGATATGGTAATGGCTGTTTCATTTCATAGACCAATCACAACAGACTGGGCTGTCTGACAAATCAGAACAGAGTAGACCAATAGCAAAAGACTGGGCCGTCTGACCAATCAGAGCAGAGTAGACTGGCGGTAAAGGTGGGTTTTAAAGAGACTGAATCTTCGAACAAAGCGTTTTCATTACTGTAGGTTATGCATAATATGAAAAAAAATGAAAGCGTTTTTGACCTTGGATGCATGTAAACTTATTGAAGGAGACCTCCAAAACAAAATTAGGAACATTTAAAATAGCATAATAGGGGCACTTTAAGTGTTCTGTAATCTGTTGTTTTGTATATTAATATTGGCAAAGTAGATGAAGATCAAAACACTGACATCACTATTCTCAAAATAAAAAACAAGACTCTAAATGTCACGCGCACAACTTCCAGGTAAACTGTAACATTTAAACCACATGCTTTACAAATACTTACCAGTAAAAAGCCACTCTGTCACCCAGTTTCCTCTCATGGACGATGCGGTCCAAAACATTATAGCAGATGTTGGTTGTGGCACCTTCCATGCACTTCACGTAAATCTCACCCTTGGTCACGTCGAAATTGTAGTCCAGGAACTTCCCAGTGTATTTTGTCTTCCAGAAAAAATCTTTGGCGACATCTCCCCAGAACTCTGGACACAATGGGACAAACAAATGCTGATTTTTTGCAGAACATTTTTTGGACAAAACCACAGACAAATTCACTACCTTTCAACGCTACAAGTAAAAATAAATAAATAAAAAAACTAGTAAAAAAAATAATATATTAGCATAATAATGAAGTATTATAATTATTATTAAAAACATTTTATTTCAATGTACTAGATATTTAAATTGATTTCAAAAAGTACAAGAACAACAATAAATAAATTAATTGTGTATTATTATTAAAGAAGAAACTAATATATTCTATTTTATACATGAAACATAGATACAAGTCGGGCTACACGAAGCTTGGCTAGATCCAAGATGCAAAGCAAAGGTTGCAACATCAAAATAATACACTATCGTAACACAAAAATAGAGCATATGTTATAGATACAAACTGCTGTCTACCAAGCTTTAAAATAAACAGCTATATGAAGTTTTTATTCGAAAATATCCGTTTTTAACCCGTTAATAACCTGCCCAAAAGCATGAAACTCACCCTCAGGAGACTCGACAGAGTTGATGTAGAGCTCTTTGTATTTCTCAAAACTGGGGATGTGCGCTTCTTTCTTCAAGTCCTCTGAAGCATGTAACACGTTATCGCCTGGTGCCTTATCAGGAATCATTTTAATAACCAATTATATGAACGCAACTAATATAAAAACAGTAAGAAAGCACACAGTCTAATGTGTGTAAGTCACTTCCGTGTCGGAGAGTTTCACTCCCATTCAGGCGTCATGTGTATTTGAGCCTGAAATTGTTAACAAAACGAGAGAAAAATCTAGATTTAATTTTATATCTAGATGTGAATGCGGTGCTTTTGTTTTAATAAAGAAGACGATCCGGATTCAGATTGCAAGGACGAGTCGTCTGCGGGTCGCGTTAAATTGCACTTTAAATAATTACTATTTTAAGTAAGCTCGAAATGTTGCTCCGACGACACTAGACGGAATAAAAAAGTAAATTTGGATGTAGAAGAAATCTCACATATATTAAAAAAATTAAGATGCACTTGAGAGCTGTCAGACAGACAGCAGGTCTCCTTTCGCTGGAGGTTATATTATTGTGCAAGGTCGATTAAAGCTGGAAATAATTTCCCACATTTGAGAGTAACTTTAGCTTGTAACTGAACCAAACATGTAATTAAAATAGCCGTGCATGCAGTATTGTATTATTCATTCTTCCACGCGTGGATTACAAATCCTTAGTGTGTCTGCAGGAGGACAGCCATTGAAGAGTAGAAATAATGAAAACGACTAGAAGGGCAAATTACCGAAACGTAACTCCTTAGATGGGCGGGGCTTAGCCTTAAGGAGGTTGATTCTTATTGGCTTATGGGCCCTTTTAACATGATTCTTATTTACAATATACATTTTATTTAAAAAAAGAAAATAAAAAACGTATAAAATACTATATTCAGCAAACAAGAAAAAAGGCCAGAGCATGTTTTTAAATAGAGTCTACGACAGATTTCAATCATTAAACGGATAGTTGACCCAAAAATTAAAATTCTGTCATTTAAGTTACTCACCCTCAATTTGTTACAAAACCTGTATGAATAACTTCTTCTGTTGAACAGAAAAGAAGATATTTTGATGAATGTCCGTAACCAAATACTTGTAGGCTCCATTGACTTTTGTGTAAAACTGAGAAAAGAACCTCATTCAGAGTAAATTATGACAGAATTTAAAATTTGGGGTGTTTAGTAAATTGATTTAATTGAAATCTATTCAAGTGTTTACAAATATTAATCTCATTTCTGACAATACATTTGGAAATTTTAGCAACTGTTAGTCTTCTACTTAAAAGGGATTTCAAGTATGGTAACTAATCTTAAATAGCTGCTCTATTATGTTATGCTTGTTAATCAGTTAGCAGTTTCTCCACTACTTGTATATATTTTATTATTGTCAAATAAGACAATTAATAATAAATAAAAATAAATAATATTTGAATGAGACAATGCAGCTCTGTATTTCTGGGCCGCCAAACGCCCCCTAGAGGAAGAACTCAGGGCGGCCTGAAACTGTAAGAAAGATTTGCGAGAGACGACAGCAGGAGATGCACGAGTGTGTTTAAGCTCACAATGACCTCTACCGGACGGAGGACAATTGTTGTCAGTGACGCCAAATATTCTGACATGCGTTCTTGTTAAAAAAAATAAAATAAAAAAAAGACCACTTTTAATCTGATTTGAAACCACTTTTAACTAGATGGCCCATTCTACAGAATTGGTGCAAACTGCTGTCCGACAACCAAAAAACACAATTAAAAAATTGCATTTAAGTATTCAATTGTTAGATTTTTACTTGTATTTAAATATTTTTGTAATTTTTTTTTGGTTTTAAAAATATATTTTTTTGATTTCTTTTAAAAGGTAAAATAAAAACAAAAAAACATGTATTTTATATTTTATTTTTAAATCACGAAACTTTATGTAAAAAAAAGGTTTGTTGTGGTCCATTGGCTGAGACTGATTTTAACCACATATTTTTGATCAGGAAATATTCTTTTGTGCTTCTCTCCTTTTTCCACTTTTTTTTTTAAGATAGTTACCATCATTTGAGGAAAATATGTTCAAAAGTTTGAAAATCTGTGCACAACTTTAAGGGACATCACTACCAAACACCTTTTTTTCTGCAATTAAGCAAACCTTTTTAGGTGTAATTCCATAAAATTGACTTTTTATGTTATGAAACAATGAAGTTTCGTTGTGACATGATGTTTTTTTAGTGTTATTCTATCAAATTCAGTTTTTATGTTTGTACAGCAGTTCAGAACTGTGCTAGGTAACCATCTTTGAACTAGACCCAAAAGTACCTTAAATTGACACTACCAAAAAAGTCATGACCGAAACATGCCATCATTGTTTTGGTAGTGACAAAAGGGAACACAATCATTTATTTGTGGGTAAATTAACAAAAATTATTTACAGTTAAGCAAATTATTAGTATCTTAGTATGTAATGTGATGTGGTCGCTAAAACATTTGTCACTACACAAAATGTGCCTTTTTTACCGAAACATGGATGTTTTATCTAAAATAAAAGTATACTGAATTATCAACCAAGATGTCTTTATAGTGTTTGGTTCAATGTATATTCAAACTAATGAATCCTTAACTTTGAAATCAATATGATTAACTTAATGCCTCTTACAATGAAAGATTAGGTACAAATTACAACTAATCTTAGAAATTACACTTGAACTATTGTTAAAACTAATTGTTATTGATTAACCTGTGAAACCCTTTTTTTTAAAACAGCAAAACTTTGTCCGCATTACACATGCATGTGAAACTCAGGAAGCAGTTCTAGCAGACCAATCACAGCACTTGTGGCACACTTAGAATTGACACGTTCATTACATTTTTGGAGAGGTGCACGTCAGGGTACGCGCGCTACACACAGCCTACGCCGTAGCAACCGTAGAGTTCGATGCAGAAGTATAAATTGGCCTTTAGTCATTAATAACAACTTTAATCCACTCACATTATTAAAAACCAAACACAGGAATCCAATTTTACTTTTTATTTTACAAAGAAACTTCCAGATCCCATCCTTTAAGTTAGATGTTCCTGTAAAGAGAGAACACAATCATTAGAATCAATCCTCATCCGGCTGCCTGATTTAAACCCCATTTAAACAACAGCTATTACAATCAAAAGGCTTTAAGTAGTTTGCATTATTATAAAAAAATAAAGACTCTGCGGAACTCAAATGTAGTTATTTTAATGGGGACCGAGATTTCTGTCCCTCCATAGACCGCAACCAGTTTGACAGTTTAAAAAGTTCATAAAAGAGACAGAGGAACCTGCGGGCGAGTAGATGACAATTTTCATTTTTGGGTGAAATAACCCTACTGAAAATCATGACTAGGAAACATTTCTTACTATGAAAAGCATTTTTCTCCCCACACAATCACGAAGAAGCAACAATTTAAAAACTAGTAATTTTAAAGAGCATTTACAAGCCGACAGGAAATTCAGAGGAAAAACAACAGCAGCATTAGTCGTCCACTGACAGGAGCTTACTTTGCCACAATGCTGTCGTTCTTTGCAAGCCTCAGGAGGGAGTCATCAGCTTCACCCTGTAGATGAGACACCATACATTTATATAAACACCTTCCAAACTTCACACATATGAGGTAATGAGATGTCAATGTAAAATGGGCTATAAGTGTGACTGAACGCACATACCATTCTACGGATGGCACCACAGATGGCGTAAGTCTTGAACTGGCCATTGAACCTGCCTGTTGCCCTGTCCACCTGTAACAAAAACAGACCGACAGGCTCATTAAAAATCACAATCACAAGATCACAATCACATGGTTTAAATAAATATCATATTTTTTTAATTTGTATGCATTATTTACATGACTTCCAATATATAAAAATGTTCGAAAGCAATGTTTGTTTTATCAAAATCTGGAGTAAATGGTGTAAAATTAGTGTTCATATACGTGTACACTTACTTGCTCTTATGAAATAGCATATGGCTTGCCTTTGTATATAATCAAATTGCCTTTATGAGGGCATGTCTGCAAAGACTAGTTTTGTAATGTTCAAACTCGTGTCAAACCTCAGCAATGTTGAGTTGGATGGAGGCATGGTCCTTGGCACCGATGATTCTGTTGCTAGCAGAGCTGGGAATAAAAACACAACAACTTATTATCGGCAAATTTGATAAGATTTGGGCACTCACCGTATTTATAACCAGTAGCTAACTGTTCTAATGCGACTATTTCATAAGTAAACTGAATTCAAATTGTAAAACTGAATTCTTGCACACATAGCTAGTGACAATTCACAATAGTATTAATATAGATAACGTTATTTGATCGAAGGATGTTAACTCACCATTTACGGGGGACGTACAGGTCCACGAATTCACCAGCATCGTTCTGCATCTTGACTTTACTTGATGACTGTCAATCAGCTCAGTCTGTATCAAACAAAGAAAAATAAGTCAATCAAACAACATTCTTTACAAGTTGGAGGTGGAGTTGATTCTTATTATGATTTTTAGACGCTTTTCAAGCGCAGGCAGTGAACTGAAGGGTCTGGAGAGCGGCCGCGGTGAGCGTTGCTCTCCACATGTGTAGCGACTCAGCCTTGCTGAGTTATTCACGATAAAACGCACAGAAAACGCGAATATCTGTTACACCTTGTGTAGAACAGTTCCGTGCATAGATGGTATGAGAAAAAACGTTGTAAATGTTGGCTTGAAACAGCAAAAAATATAAAAGTAAGCTAGAGCTCATGGTGTTCTTACCGAATTTCACAAATGGCCGACGCGGAAAGGAAGGAGAAAGGGTCAGGAAGTGACGTAAAAGGAAAGACAGAATAAGAGTGCATGGTCTTTATTTAACAGAATAAATATTCATTCTCACCTTTGCCGAAATGGGAAACTTTACAAACAAACCTTTGTGAAATAATTACTTTAAAAAAAAAATCGTTGCGGAAACAAGCCAGTCAAGTCAAGTCAAGTAAAATATATGGAGCGCTTTTCACAATACAGATTGTATCAAAGCTGCTTCACAGTACCAACAGCAATGTTTGTTTATTACTGCGACAAGCGTCAAAGTTACATCTTACTGCGACAAGCGTCAAAGTTACATCTTTCTCTATTTTTAAGACACCACAAAACAAAAAGCTTATAAAAACAATAGGCTACATTTAAAAAAAAAAAATAAAAAAAAAAAATAGGCTACATTTTAAAAAAAAGCGTTTTAAAATTCATGTAACTGCCCTACTATTATATACAACTTTTTATCCCCGTATTTTGAATTATATGTATATTGGTAAATAGGCTATGTTAATTTTTTTTTGCTCTGTTTTACATTGGCTACACTGAACTACTACAATGTCTTATGTCTTGCATTGTACTTGTCTGTAATTGAACTTAATCTATCGTTAAAGGACATTTCCTAAAAACACGTTTTCTCCCTTGTGCATTGAATCATAAATCTCCACTTAAGTAGGCAGAACACTTTTATTCCTATCTATGTTCTGAAGTTTTTTTAATTTTAATTTTTAATAGTTTTATCTTCCTTGTCCTATCTGGTTAAACCTTCCTTCTTGGACTGTCACAAGTTGATCAGATAATTAAATTGAAAATGAGTAAATAAACCTCAGATACAGGCATCTCAACGTACTGGTGGAAGCATTATTTTTATTTATTTTTTTGTTGTTGTAAATATTCAAAGATATAATATAAATATAAATTTAAACCTTCATATTATACCAGTTTATTGTAGGGCATGCAGACGCTATCCCTATCACAAGCTGTTTAGCAGCCTACATCATAGGCCTACATAGTCAACAAATTCACTGGAATTTAATTTCAAAACAAAACACATGCAATCTCACAGACACAACCACCTCTTTTGAATGTTCTTTATTGGAGGGATATACTATTTCACACCTGCTCTGTTTTCTCATTGTTGTTTTTTTCTCACACTCCAAATGCTAAATAGATTCTGGCTTGCGGCAGAATACCATTACGAGAATCTGTGGGAGAATCTGTAGAACAGCTTGTGGGCTCCAGACCATGAGAGTTACAATACAATACAATGAGAGAAAGGGAATTGCCTCCACGTCATTCCTCTGTCTATGCCCCATGACACTGTATCAGCTTTATTTTACAGCTTAAAATGATAATTTATTACATATTTTTAAATATATATATATTGGTTTATTTCAGTATAGGTACAGTTCAGAAAAAAACATGATTCCAGCCAAAAGCTGAAAACTATGCATTGCACATAGGCTAATTTGCATATTAAGTCCCTAGAGAATTTTCTAATTAAAAATAAATAAATAAATAAATAAAATCAGCCCTGCTTACCCCAGGTTACAACTTGTAACATGTACAGTATATGTATTACATGCATACAAATACCTAAATATCATATTTGTCACAGTGTAGTTTGAGTAGAAGAAGACTCAAAGTCCAAAGGCTCCAATACAAGCTTTTATAACAAAACAAACAGGTACAGACGGGCAGAGGGTACACACACAGGTAACATTCACAAGAACCAACCAGAACTGACTGAAACTAAATGCATGTGAGCCCTGAAGGCTGACCAGGGCATGGTCTATCCAGGGCAGGAAACCGCAGGGCGGAGCAGGATGAGCAGGCAGGCAGCCATTGCGAAGGAGATTTTTCTGGTGGCCGTGGCACCTTGGGCTTAAAATGAAAATGTCTTTGCTCATTGAAAACTATTTAAGTTCTGTACAAAGTTACATTTATAATATAAAATGCTATTTTATGTGAAAAAAAAAATGAAAAGTGAATCAAGTAAAAAGCATCATGTAACTTGCCAGCAATAAAGACATTATTATGAGATCAGCTTTAATTTTGTTGTATTACACATTTATTAAATGTTTAATTTAGGTTGCAATACAATATAAAACTGAGAAAGTTCTGTACATTGTGTTTTTCATTTTATGATGATAACAGCTGTTAAGCAGAGTTTCCACCACAAGATTCCTGCCAGTCCTTTTCTCATATTGTAAATTAAAATGAGTCAGATTATTTCTTCCAACAGTCTGGATGAAAACCTATTTCGGTTCCTGAGCTGCAATTATTCACCTTGAGCCGACCCATCAACAAATGACGTGATCCACTGAAGTTTCCTAAACAAATGTTTGCATATGCTAATATGCAAGAAGGCATAAAAAGTATACTAATGTCTTCTGTTGCAGGCATTTGCCCAATGTGTTGACAGATTGTGGTAAACGAGAAAGGTCGGTATGGGTAACATTTCTGTTACCCATAATCCTCCCACAGTCCCATCAATATTATGTTTTTTAATTATTTATTTTTCCATTTGTAAAGTTATTTATCTTGTAGTGTAACCATGACAGGCAATTCAAGGGTGCTTTCCTTGTATAAAAATAACATTAAAACCCATAATAAAATATCTAAATGGTGATAACTATTTAAATATTTTTGGTGTACATCATAAGTAACAATTTTAACTTTAAACTTAAGATAATTGTGATAATTAGACCTCACAAAGGAGGAAATCCCACCAACTACATTGCAAAGTTATAGCAATAAATACAGTAGGAGATTATTCATGCAATCGAATGAACCATCAGCAGTAAATACAGTCAGAGGAAAATAAAGCCCTGCTTTACTCTACCTTAAAAAAATTAGTCAATTTCATGCAAACATAAATGTATAAAATCTCACCCTTGACATTTAAAATCTCTTTTAGACTTTTACAATTTTAGAATTTTAAAATCTCACCCTTGAGTATATTATTTGTTAATTGTAGCATATGAACAAGAATCATGGTTCGTTCATCTGAACACAAATAATGCACATTCCTTCTGAAATCCAAAGCTTTTACACTCTGAACTCCCGAATGTAAATCAGGACTCTCTGCAATCAAAATTACTGGGACGGTGTCAACATGTCTTGGATTAGATTGTTTTCTGACACCATTTACAACTCTGCGATCCTCTCCAGAGACATTGTAGACTCCTCTCCACTCACTTGGGCCACATCAAACGCCGTTTAAAAGCCACGCAGAAGATCAAGTTGACTCTGCAGGCAAGCTGATTCAGCATCTCCCCTGCGGCTATCAGCTATTGCTATAAAGGTGATATTTTTTGGTGCATTCCGCTGACATTCAGCGGCTGAGAATGACGCTCCTCCCCTGAAACTATCAGTTGAGTAAAACAGAGCTTATTTAAGGCATCGGCTCAGGAACAGACACCGGGATGACCATCTTGTCCGGGGACACTGGCTCGGCGGCACCCATCCTGTCCAGAGACACTGCGTGGCTGACCAGGTGCGAACAGTCTCTAGCTCGGCAGACGTGACATGAACAGTCTCTGGCTCGGCACACATGACGTGAACAGTCTCTTGTGCGGCAGGAACAACGTGAACAATCTCTTATGAGGAAGGCACGACGTGAGCAGATTCGGGCTTGACTGGTAGCATGGGCAGCGCCGGCATGGCAAGGTGTTGGGTGACGCCGGCAGGGCGAGACGCTTGGGCGGCTCGGCTCCAGGCCTCACTGGGGGCTTTGGGGGTTCGGCTGCAAGCTTTACTGGAGACTTAGGGGTTCGGTTGCAGGCTTCACTGGAAGCATCGGTGGTTCGGCTGCAGGCTTGCGAAAAATCCTCCAGGCCCTTTGGTTGACTGGAAGCTCTCTTCCTCCTCTGCTTTCATGCCACCACTGATAGTTCTGCAGGGAGAGTGGACCGTTCTGGGACAACTGGAACTGGGACCACTGAAGTCAGACCCTTCTGGATCACCGAGCTTGGGACCACTGAAGTCGGGACCTCCTGGACCAACGGACTTGGGACCACCAATGTTGGGACCTCCTGGACCACCGGGCTTGGGATCACCGCAGCGGGTCCTTCTGGACAACTGGACTTGGGACCGCCGAAGTCGGGTTCTTCTGGACAACTGGCCTTGGGACCGCCGAAGTCGGGTCCTTCAGGACAACTGGCCTTGGGACCGCCGAAGTCGGGTCCTTCAGGACAACTGGCCTTGGGACCGCCGAAGTCGGGTCCTCCTGGACAGCTGGCCTTGGGACCGCCGAAGTTGGGTCCTTCTGGACAACTGGCCTTGGGACCGCCGAAGTCGGGTCCTTCTGGACAACTGGCCTTGGGACCGCCGAAGTCGGGTCCTTCTGGACAACTTGCCTTGGGACCGCCGAAGTCGGGTCCTTCTGGACAACTTGCCTTGGGACCGCCGAAGTTGGGTCCTTCTGGACAACTGGCCTTGGGACCGCCAAAGTCGGGTCCTTCTGGACAACTGGCCTTGGGACCGCCAAAGTCGGGTCCTTCTGGACAACTGGCCTTGGGACCGCCGAAGTCGGGTCCTCCAGAACCACCGGGCCTGGGACCACTGAGGGCACAGCAATCTCTTCGGGACCTTCTGGGAATGCTGCAGGTTCTCTGAGGTCCATTGGGTGTGCTGCAGCTTCTTTAGGACCATCTAGGGATGCTGTAGGCCTTTTGAAACCCCCTTGGAGTACTGCAGCCTGCCTGACTAGAGGACATTTTCGTCGGTCCAGAAAAGCAACAAACTTCCAGAACATCAAGTGCTCCAGCCCTGCTATTGTCCAAACATCGACGAGCTCCTCAAGGGCGTAGTAAAACAGGTCCTTAAGGCCCATCTCACCCAGCCCCAGTCGCAAACAAACTACTTTTCTTGCCATAAAAATCTATAATAAAGAAATATTTATTGCTTCTGCATATGCTTCTGAAACGGAATCATTGCGACAATGTTTTATCTGTACAGAGGGAAAGGGAAGGGAAGGAGGCCTTCACAGGGGAGAGACCAGTTGACACTTCAGGCCTGCGTTGTCATCATGTTAGGGCACAGGTCCTTCATCAGATCTGGATACGGCGGCCTGTGGGAAACCTCGGGATAAAGAGAGACTAATATTAGCGTAGACACCATCCTTCTTATGATGTAACAAGTACACCAGGTTTTATGGGAAGTGTTCCTGGTAACGCATTAACTAATTGTTCTGCATTTGTCATTGAGAGCATATGCCATAATTTAGATATATTTTTAAGATGAAAGAATGAGGTTTTACACATACTAGACACGTGACTTTCAAATAAAAGATTGGTATCAAAGTGTGACCAAACACACTTAGAGATCAAATCTTTAAATAAATAAAAGAAAATCAGTTTGGGCCAAAATGCCAGAGCTGATTTTTTTTTTGTCCCAGCCCTGCCTGAGTAAGATCATGTCACAGATCAGATCCATTTTTGTGCTTTTCTCATCGATTTCACTCTAGAAAGACACTTGTCATTATGGCTGTGTGAGTATAAACATTCCCACAGCTTCAATCGACACATTCCCTCTTCAAGGAACCAAGGTTACCATCGACAATTTATCTGTAAAACATCTGAAACATTAAGCTACATAACTGTTTTCAACATTGATAATCAGAAATGATTCTTGAGCATCAAGTCAGCATGTTAGAATGATCTGCAGGATCACTGAAGTGACACTGAAGACTGGAGTCATGATTATTTAAAATTTGTGTTTATTGGAAACCATATTTAGTATTTTTTTTTATATAATAATAAATTGACACGTGCGTCCGTCATGTGCATCTCCTCAACTGTGTCTCTCTTCTGTACTGATTTAGGAATAAGTCAAGCAAACTGTCTAAATTAAAAGCAACTTATTTTGTAAATAGAGCAAAAAAGTCAAAAGAACTGACAATTCTCTTAAAAATATAATTAATTTTGAGAAATATAACTTCTCCATTATCATTAGTAGCAAATGTTTCAAGTGTTCATTTACATGTAGCTAAGACACTAAATCATGTGAGTATTTTGTTGAGTAATACTATTAAAAGTGTAAAACGGAAAAGCTTATTAAACATGACGTATGTGTCCAGGATTTCTCTAACCGTAATCTTTGTGGTAAAGAAATCCCTCACAAAAGGAATCCCCACTATGGAACAAATAGCTTCCATAATAGCAATATTGCCCATCATGGTTTGATCCGATAGCTCGGAGGCGCATGTATTGTTTTGCATGTCATCTCTGAAAAACAAAACAGAAAATGAATGCCTGACGCAGCATTAACTGTTAGTCTATGCTTGTTCTGATACACTCAGAAATGCAATAAATTTAATAGAAACAACAAAAAATATTCATTGTTCTCACCAAATTTGCCATTTAATAATATCAAAGGTATCATCATTGTGCTCATCTTCAGATAAAGGCAAATTAAACACAAAACAATGATTTATATGTATTGGTGTGAAAAATGTAATGTATTTTCCCCAAGTACCCTACATGTCTTGTCATTTATCATATCCTTTAATCTCTATGTCCATCAAAAAGAGAATGTGTGTTTTGTTGTTTAGTTATGGAGTTTTAAGGCAAACATCTTATAAAAGTTCAAGATACATTTAAACTATTCATGTTTGCAATCACCTGTGCTCTGCAATATCTGCAATGACTGCACATCACAAAACAATAAAACAAAATGCTATGCCAAAAAAATTATACAGGCTTTTCTCCCAATGCATTTCTAAGCCACAGCATTCCCCCTGGAACATCATGACTGTCAGTATGACAATTGTAATTGCAGACAAAGGTGCATTCCCTCACCTGAATTGCCACAGGTCACTGTATCATTATGGAAAAATGGAGGAGGCACAAGCTCCACCACCACTGTTTGTCCCATGCAAATTTGTCGTGTAGGAAACAGGTTGGTGGACTATACGTCAGTCGAAATCATGAAGTTCAAGGTATAAAAGTGATTGTGAAGCACACTATAGCAATATTTCTACTCTGCCTTGCAGTTTAAGAGTGACACTGAGAGACTGAAGAATGAATATCTCTGCTCTGATGGTGAGTAAATCAAGAAATATATATGTGCAAAGTATGATGATGAAAGTGTTCAGGATATATATACAGTATATATATATATATATATATATATATGTGTGTGTGTGTGTGTGTGTATTATTTGGTGTATATGAGTGTCCACTAACTTGTGCTTGTGTTTAAAACAGGTGTTTGTTTTTGCTGTCATGTCAGCTTATGTTTATGCGAATATTCGCTGCTCTGACTGCAATCATCCATGCTCTTCGAATGAACGGCGCAACGTTGCAAAGGAGATCAAAAAGATCATGAACATTCCAGATTGCAGAAAGAATATTGACATGTCAGACAAAGCAAATCCTAAATGGGAGTGCAAGTAAGTATTCACACAATGTATTTTATGCTAGTAATATTTTTGTGTGTGTAATGTTAGATGAGAGGTTGTTCACCCATCATGTCCTCACCCTCAAATCGTTCCAAACTTTTATTATTTCGTTCTTCTCTGGAACACAAAAGAAGATACTTTCAACAATGATTCATATTTGGACGTTCATCGTATAGACAAAAATAAATAAATAACAGTTTAATTGCTTTAGGATGGTACATAATTTTAGCTGTGATGGTGATAAAGAAATATGGTCTGTGATGGGGCTCCAACACTTATGACTCTTTCTTTTCTCAGACAATCAATACCTAAAATGGACATGATATGGCCTATGAAGACATTCTACTCTGCCAAATGTGAAAACAACGCAAAGCCGATTGTACAAGATTTCAACATGTTATTCAGACGGATTTGCGAGGGATCTCATAATCACACTCTTGTGTTAGAATTAAAACCAATCAATGTCACATTAGGCTGTACGTGTTAAGAGATGAAGCTTACAAAACAAACATAACTGCTATTGAAATATTCAGATGAATAACATGTGACTTTTTAATAATAACTCTGAACTGCAATTTATGTGTTTTTTATTTGCAATTTATTATGTTTTTCTTAAATGTTTCTCAAAGCCAAACATGATGTAAAGAGACTGGGTTTTATAATATAAGTTATAACTATATGAAAAAAAATCCAATATTATTTTTTGCTGATCTATTCTTCTTATAGAAGTGAATAAAGCTTGTTTTCTTTTTTGTGCATGATAATAAAAAAATACTCATTCAGATCCCACACTATGTCACATAGTTTTATTTCATCTCAATTCTATAGTTTTATCTTCTGTTAGACTTTCTGTTTAAACTGGATGCATAACATGAGGGATTCCTCTGAGTTCAGGGTAAAGGAGATCCTCTTTGTTTGAATGTAGTCATCATTGCGGTAAGGATATCCCACACGAAAGGAATCCCCACTGTGGAACTATGACGGTCATGTCAACAGTATCTATCGTTTTGCATATAAACTTTAAATAGAGGTTAAGGTTGTTTGTTTATTTAGAGTGAGACACCTGATTAGTACAGTATTTCTGTGAAATAATTTGATTCAGTTTCATAAATTTCATTCTATAGAATAGAACAGAAGCGTGGACTCTTAAAATCCAGCCAATGTCCCAATTTTACATAAAATGACCTATTAAGGGGCCATTCTAAGTGAAGAAACTTCTGGTTATAGATTAATTCAGGCTACACACCTTTAGTAACCATATCCTATGTTTTTGTAAATAAAGAGTTCAGATGCAAAAGCCTCTAAGTGCCATTTGAAATTTTCTTCTAGAATGATAATTTTTATCAAGCTTGTATATTTAAGTTCAGTAATTTCACTTAAATGACAATTAATAGGTAATATTCATTGCCATTTAAGTGAAATTACAGTATATTTAAGCATAGATATGATATAGAGACTGGATTCCCTATTGGCTGCTGGGCAGTGAGAAATCCAGCCGCCATCTTGAACCGGTCGTATTGAGTTGCATAGCAGCAGTAGATGCCAGAGAGCACTGTGCTGCATATTTCTGCTCAAATCGGTGGACTATCGCTCGGGAATTACTTTTCACACAAGTAAGATTTAAGATTTAACATTACCGTACTCTTGGTTGTATTTGTGAATAAAATATCCCATGTGTCCCGTTATCATTCATAGCTACATGTATGACGTTTGCAGCAAAAAGACCCGCGTGAAAATCAGTTCGGTATTCAGTGAGATATGATTAATTAAATGCGCTGACAGATCATATCACCTGCCAAACAGATTACACTGAGCGGAGAGGGTGACCGGTTTCGCCATGTACACTGCACGCGGATTTTTGTATGCGCCGAGAAGTTTCTCTACTCAAAAGACGAAGATTCCTTGCGAATAGAACGTGCGCAGAACACAAATCACTATGGGGATATGCCGATACGTGTGTACATGACCAAAAATTCGGGTTAGAAAGGGGGTACCCCAGGTTTAATATCCCGGTTTTTAAAATCTGGGATATGAGCATATTCGGGTTTTTGCCGGTGTTTACATGGCCGTTCGCGACCGGGTTATTGCAAATATCCCGGTTTAAAACGGGTTATGGCCTGCATGTAAACGTAGTCACTGTCTTTTTACCATTACTCACTGTAGAACCATTTAAGTCCACCTTATGTGTTTCAATGACAACGTTTACATGCAACCAATTTTCGGGTTATGGTCGGGTTAAGGTCACTATTCGGGTTTCTAAAACATTAGGAATAACCCGTTTACATGCGTGAGCAGAGAGAGTTTCTCTCATGGAATTCAATATCCCGATGTAAACTGCGACGCAGGTATAATATCCCGGTTTTTAAAATCCGGGATATGAGCATATGGGTTTTGCCGGTATTTACATGGCCGTCCGTGACCGGGTTATTACTAATATCCCGGTTTTGAACGGGTTATTGGCTGCATGTAAACGTAGTCAACAAGGAATCCCTTACAAACTTTGATGAATTTTCTGAGTAAAAGTGTTTAATGATAACAGTTCTTTATGTGCTTTTACAGTAACCTTTTACTTACAATCTTAATTTAAAACTAAATTTAGACACAAATTACACACGGTGTAGCAACATTTTATAACAAATGTCACTCTTGGTGGGCATAGAATTCAGTTTCCACTGTGGTGAAGCACTGGAAAATCTGGACTAGGAAAATATATTTGTGAAGTGCATGATAAATCAACAATTATGACAATCAAATTTTGCATGCACAAGTTCAATAAATGTCACCTGTAAATACATGTACTGTATAAATAATAGAGAAAGAGAGCGAAACACACTTCTATTCTTTATTATAACAATTAATTATTCCAACTAATCAAAAAATTAACCCTGCCAGCACAGCTATTTTATCAAGTTTCATAAAAAGCAACATTTTGAGCAAAAAGCTGAGAAAATCAAGTTCTCTATCAGTCAGTCACGTTCAACGTTACATCAGACATGATCTTATGAATTGGCATCATGCCTGAGATGTTTTCTTGGCACACTTTAGGCCCTTAGTGCCAATTGGGCATCGTTTAAATGCCACAGCCTACCTGAGCATTGTTTCTGACCATGTCCATCCCTTGCCACCATGTACCCACCCTCTGATGGCTACTTCCAACAGGATAATGCACCATGTCACAAAGCTCGAATCATTTCAAATTGGTTTCTTGAACATGACAATGAGTTCACTGTACTAAAATGCCCCCCACAGTCACCAGATCTCAACCCAATAGAGCATCTTTGGGATGTGGTGGAAGAACGGGAGCTTCGTGCCCTGGATGTGCATCCCACAAATCTCCATCAACTGCAAGATGCTATCCTATCAATATGGGCCAACATTTCTAAAGAATAATGTCAGTATACCTTGTTGAATCAATGCCACATACAATTAAGGCAGTTAGTTACTATTAGTATGGTGTTCCTAATAATCCTTTAGGTGAGTGTATGTGACAATGGCCAGCATTATTAATACATTTTGTATTTTTGTAGAATATAAAAACACGTTTTCATGGCAAACATTTAAATGACTATAACACAAAAATGATTAAACTTGAAAGCAGATTTTTTTTTTTTTTTTTACAATTTGTGCATAATTCTTAAAATGTATTTCTAGGTTAAATGTGTGTTGTTGTTTTTTTTTAAATAAAACTGCACTTGGGGTCTGCAAATTCGCCTACAGTCAGTGGACTCGCTAATTACATTAAAAGATAATTATTATTTTGAAAACATAGTTTCACTAATACATTATGTGCTGTTATTACCTTATGAACTATAAGGTACTACAGTGCCTTCATAATGTATTTCTCATACAATAACCTTACATAATGTGAAAAATCTTTATTACATTGGAAAGGTTTTTATATACAAGATTTAATACATTTTGACAAAAATTACTACATTATAAACATGTTATTAATAATGAATTGGAGGAACAACAATTTCACACCTGCTCTGTTTTCTTGTTGTTTTTTCTCATGCGCGCCAAATGCTAAACAATAGATTCTGGCTTGCGGCAGAATACCATTACGAGAGTCTGTGGGAGATGTGAACGTGTGGGCTCCGACAGACCATGAGAGTTACAATACAATAAGAGAAAGGGAATTCCATCCTCTTAGTCATTCCTTTAACATAATGACACTGTTTCAGGTTGACTTTACTGCTTAAATGATAACGTCATAGATCAAACTTGAACTCGGTTGGCCTAAAGCATCATCACTGTCATCACAGCATTGAATTTACTCTGTTTTTCTTCTGCTTTATGTGTAAATGTTACTCGATACACAGAGAGGAAAAAGAGAGACCCTGTGACCCTGTGAAGGCGTTTATTCCCTGACCTGCAACGTTATAATGTTCACATGGGAAATATATAAACAATTATGCAAATATATGGTGTGGGAAAAAGGTTAGTGGAGGGTGATTATGTTGAACAAAATCAATGGGGTCTTGTGAAAACGGCAATAAATATTTGCTTACATTCGTTTTCAGTCTCTTGTTCAGTGATCCTTGTAAAAGTATACCCTAAATACCTCAGTAATGTGCACAAGTTATATGACATAGCAGATTAATTATCAAACTTAAGAAACCACCTCTTTATTGGTTAACATTACATTAAACAATCAGGTGGTTGTTTTTGACATTGGCTGTCATGAAGCCGTTATAACTTTTTAATGACAAATTCAGTTAGTACCACTGTAGTTGAGGTCACGAAAAATATCCGACACAGTTATAATGGCCTCATGACTCACGTCAAAACCAACCACGTGACAGTTTAACTTAATTTTATGTCAAGTTGTCATGAAAAAGACACTGACAGGTTATGATGTTATGGTTTATGTCAAGATGTCATGTTAAAAAATGTCATTTTTGCATTCGAAATGTCATTGAGCGAAAGACACTTTATGACAGTTGTCACCTTACCTCATATTCAAGACATATGAAGAGTTCAGATGCAAAAGCCTCTAAGTGCCATTTGAAATTTTCTTCTAGAATGATCATTTTTATCAAGCTTGTATATTTAAGTTCAGTAATTTCACTTAAATTGCAATGAGGATTACCTATTAATTGTCATTTAAGTGAAATTACTGAACTTGAATATATTAGCTTGATAAAAATGATCATTTTAGAAGAAAATTTCCAATGGCACTTAGAGGCTTTTGCATCTGAACTCTTCATATATGTCAGGGTTATGAAGGTGTCATGTCACACCTCTTCAAGTAAAGTGTTACCCACATTTTCAATCCATACATTAACAGAAGAACAAAGGCAACTCCACTTACTTATATGCCCATGCATGGAGACAGAGATGCACTGTAAAAAATATTTTCAAGATTTGTTATCACAACATATTTTCTTTTGTCAAATCAACTTTATAATAATTTATTTAGTTGAGATAACTTATTATTTTGAGTTTCTGATGATTAAATCAATCTCCTTCATTGTATTAACTCACTTTTTCCAGTTCAATCAACTTAAAATTTTAAGGCAACCCAGGTTACTTACTTTTTTAAGTTAAACCAACAATATTTTTTTTTTACAGTGTGTTTTCCTGATATCATAATTTAAAATGGGGATTTTTTTTTTTAAATTGTGCTGCTCTGCAGTTTTTCAAACTAGAAAGAAACAAGTGTTGATAAATCTAGTGAATCAAGTAAAAAAGCCTCATGTAATTCACCCGCAATAAAGACAACAGTATGTCTACTATTTCCGATTCACCGTGAGCAGACCCATCAACAAATGACGTGATCCACTGACATGTTTCTCCAAACAAATTTGCATATGCTAACATATGCTCCATGGCTCCAGTGGATAGATTCCATGCTTTGTGGTTTCCATAATGTAATCAGAGAGCTGCCTCTCAAATTCATTCTGCCACACTGGCCTGAGCCAATGTGAGTGTGAAGATCACAATCAAAAACAAAGAAGCATAAAAAAGCAAATAATGTCATCTGTTGCATGGCATTCGCCCAATGTTTTTGATAGATTGTGGTAAATGAGAAAGGTCAGCCGTGGGCAAAATTTCTGTTAATCCTCCCACAGTCCGCAGGGCCTTTTATCTTGTATATCATCAGAATAAACAGATAAATGACAGATGTCAGATAATAATGATATAATGGAATATCTCACTGGTGATAAAGATTATACAGTCATCATGACTAACAATTTTAACTTTATACTTGGTGTGTATATTAGCGTAATTATAATTAGACCCCACAAAAGAGGAAATCCCACCAACATTGTAATAGCAATAAATAGAAGATTATTCATGCACTGGAATGAACCGTCAGCAGTAAATACAGTCAGAGGAAAATAGCCTCATGCTTTGCATACTCTGCCTAGAAAACAAAGTGAGTTCTTCATGCAAACATGAACGTATGAAATAGCACCCTTGATTTTTAGATATTTAAATTCAAATCTATATTAGCTATTAATGAACAAATCAATACAATATGTCAAAAACAAAACGAGTAACCTATTTATTTATTTATTTATTTATTGAGTGAATTTTAAATACATTTTAAAAAGAAAACCTTTCCAATCGTCCATCTAAACCTCTAACACCTTCAGACATGAACACAAGCACATGGCCAGTCAAACCAGTAGATATGTTTGGTTCACCACAGATTGCTGTGAGATGAGAATCTTTAAAAGTAATTAGTTTTACATTTACTCAAATTAAAACATAAGCCAAAGGAATTTTGAGAGTTTTTGGGACCTGGAAAATATTCTTTAACAATAAGACTTAGTCATTTGATTGATCACATTACTATGGAATCATCAAGAACCTTCAGTTGCTCAATGTCTGAATTTTTGATTGCGAGAGCAAGCATTTCAGCTGCCAAAATAAAAGGTTACAATGAAATGGGGCAACTTTGTGTAATTGCCTACCTCGGATCATATTACAGCATGGAGTAGTCCCTTCTGACAATGAAACAGAACAGTATTATCCTAGTATTCTCAATTATACTCCAAACATTTTCACCCAAACCATAAAGTTCTAGTGCAGGACAAATAAAAGGGTGTTTGACAGTATTAAACACAGCTAATCAGGACATGCCATATTAACTAAAGGGACCCAAAAGACAAGATGCCATTTAGGACAAGGAATCATCTGACAAACAGGAGCCAGGACATTTCAAAATAAAATACATAAAACATAATCTTGAAACAAAACCACAAACAAAACGTTTTGGGTGCCTCCAGGAACCAATTTTTATTTATTTATTGGTATTTCATGTAGTTACAATGGTTAGCATTAACTTATATTATAATAAACAAACTGAACCAAATACAAAATAAGAATTATTACATATTTTAGATCCACTTTAATACATACACTTCCATGTACTTGGCTAGTAATAGATTAATATCAATGAATAGAATACACACAAAAAAGTATAATACATAAGCAACATGAATAATCAACAATGTACAAGAAAACATCTCAACAAAATGCATGGAAACACATATGTTCCATTTAATAAATCAATATTTTTAAAAAAGTGCATCTTCACTTAAGTTGTGTAAAGCTGGTTAAAGTGCCACTGTTTCCAAATCCAAAATCTCTATCAGATGCCATAAATAAACTACAAACGGTGCAAATCAATATATATATATATATATATATATATATATATATATATATATATCAAATCTCAGATGGTTAGTTATTCAGCTTTTTTGAATGGTAAAATATTGAAGCCTGGGATGCCCTGAGACTGTAATGTACACTCTGAGTTTTGAAAAGTGACTTTGTTGTGACTTGAATCAACAGTGCTCATAAATGGCTGTTGAGTATTCTCACTAGAAACAAGATAGAGAGTTAAGGTGCGGTAAGGGTCCATGGGTTTTCATGAATTCATGTAGAAATTAATGCATTCATTCATGCATTAATATCTCATGAATCATCAGGAACAACGTTTTCATGAATGAACAACACCTTAATTAAAACATGAGCACATCATCATGAATTATTATTAATTACACATGATCATCATCAGCGTTTCAAAGGACCTAGTCACCACTTTAGTTGAGGGGCCACACACATGATGAAGTCATTCATAGATAATGCTTAGTTAATCATGACTTCCGTATTTGATTAGCTAAATTTGCGTGCTATGAGCTGTGATTGGTCAATTTTGGTCCAATACAGTAGTCATGATTAACTAAGCATTAATCTATTAATGACTTCATCATGTGTGTGGCCCCTCAACTAAAGTGGTTACTAGGTTACTGACCTAGACAAAGAAAACATCATGATCATGCTCATCTTAGTTGATGTTTTAATTAAGGTGTTGTTCATTCATGAAGTCATGAATGAAAAATATTGAACTTGTGTTAGCTCCTGATGATTCAAGAGATATTAATGCATGAATAAATGCATAATCCATGCATTCATTTATACATGAATTCATGATAACCCATGTACCCTTACTGTAAAATGTTACTATTTATCTGTTGTTCACTGAATTTTCAGTCATTTTAATAAGAATCCACACAATCAGCAATTTCATGTGTGGTCAAAAATGAGCCCAAGTTGGTCACTGGAATTGTCTGGGTTTGACCACCAGAAAGCTCCTTGGAAGTGACTCCTGTGTGAGCTGTGCTCGTCGCTACACTGATGACAATGATCAATGAACTTTTTGCCTGTGTATTTCACAAAATGTGACCGCACCTCTGCTCGCTGCAACATAAAATGCAATCTTCACAAGGGACGTGTGAGGTACTCAAGTGAGAAAAGCGAAAAGATGCAGCAGCTTCATTTTCCGTTTGTTTTTCCTCTTTTCTGGTGGATGGTCCAGGCACTTCAATGATTTTCTCCATAGGATTTTTATTCGGCTTGTACACTTCAGCTTACCGAGGTCCCTGCTAAGAACAAACAATACTGTAAGTAATGTTATGAAAGTGATATTTGTGAACTTAAAATAATTTCCTCGCAGCCTCGTGACATTCCTAACCTGTTTGACTTTGTATGTGGAACCCAAAAGCAGATCTCAGGCATAATGCAACCCCAGTCACTGCATGAAACACAAGCAGAACTAAATTGTGTAAATCATTCATGAAACCATATGTACACTTGACTTGTGTAGATCAATTCAATGCAACAATTTATGTAAAAATGGATATTCTGTTAAGCTCCAAAAATGTCCCAGAAAAGATACTAAAAAATTAAAACATTTAAATGCAGTCCACAACTTATGTGTTATGAGTTGTGTTGTAAGTCATCTGAAGCCATTTAATAGCTTTTTAATAATAATAATAATAATAATAATAATAATAATTCATTTCATGTATATAGTGCTTTTCTCAGCACTCAAAGTGCTTTACATAGAGAGGGGAATCTCCTCAACCACCACCAGTGGTGTTTTTTTTTTTTTGTCTAAAAAAAACTCAACTTGAAGTTATAATTCAGAGTTCAAATGTCGGTAACACTTTACAATAACTACACGCTAATAATCATTAGTTAAGCATGAGTAAACCATTAATTCATCATTCATAAAGCATTAATAGATATTAATAAGCAGTTCATAAATACAGCTATAAATGCTTTCTTCTTGATTTAAAAGCATATCTATAATTTGTTTAATAATTGTATTTTCATCCTTTATTAATGATCAATTTATCATTTCTAAATGAAGAATTGCATTTTTTATAAACCAGTTATTTAAGAGTTGTCCGTGGTTCATACGATTACTTAGAGCGAGTAAGTAAATGATTAATAAACTATTTAAATGTACATTCATACATCTTATTATTCAGACATATAGTGATGGTTAATTAATGTGTTAATAAATGCTTTATTAACATGTATTAATGCTGTAATTAAGGATTAATTTGGGTAGTTATAAAGCATTTAGTAGTGGTCAGTTAACTATTTTTGTGACCTAATCTAAAGTGAGGACTATTCATGCCTTGTAAAGCATTTTTAAAGGCTGTTAAATATTTCTATGTTCTTTATCACTGCGTTGTGTTTGTTACATTTTACTGTTTAGAAGATTGACGAGTCTTTAAATCGCCGTTATAAATGCTTTACAAAGCATGAATAGTCCTCACTTTAGATTAGCTCACAAAAATAGTTAACTGACCACTAATAAATGCTTTATAACTACCTGTATTTACTACATTTACTTACACTTTCTAAGTGGTCTTATAAATGACTGACAACTCTTTAACAACTGGTTTGCAAATAATGTTATACTTCATTTAGAAATTATTAATTGATCATTAACAAAGTATGAAAATACAATCATTAAACGCATTATAGATATGCTTATAAATCAAGAAAAAAGCATGTATAGCTATATTTATAAACTGCATATTAATGTCTATTAATGTTTTATAAATGATGTATTAACTGTTTACGCATGCTTAACTAATGATTAATAGCATGCAGTTATTATAAAGTGTTACCCAAATGTCTTCTATTCAATGCAAATGATTCAGGTATAAGAAGGAAAAAAAAAGCATAGCTTTATTGGCGCCAAACCTGTGATATAACTTTTTCTGAGTAACATGAATGAGATTTGAGAGCATGAGGGAAGATTCTCAGAGAATAACTGTTTAAAAACACATAAAGTACACAGTCAAACAGAACAATTTCACACAGAAAAGTTCATTGCATGTGGTGCAGGTAACTTACTGTAATTCAACATTGCCTCTGAAATGTTCAGATGATTTTAGAAATACAGGTTGTTCTGGGGAAACAAAAGAACAAAGCTGATTATATCTATTCACAACATAATATTTATTGACCAGTAATTGGCTTGAAAATGGTATACACAAAAACATTACCTATATCGTCAGGAATCAACTATTGATTAGTTATATCAGCGATTTGAAGACACAGTTGTAGGCCTACAGAATAGATTGAATTGAATGACTAAAAGAATCTAAGACAATAAGTCAGTGATTTTCATTTATTCTTTAAAGCTACACTGTGTAACTCTTTTAGTTTATATAAAAAATATATGTGCTCATTAATGTATATTTACTTCGTTCAAGTAATGAAGTATTCTCGTGAGTGTATAATATGCATTGAAAATACATACGGGTAAGGGGTTCTAATGTCGGTCGCCATGTTGCCCCTCCATCTTGAATGCACATTAGCCAAAGAGGGACATACCCGTTAATTCAAGCTTCGCCTTTCGCGTTTACGTTTGAGTTAACACTCATGCATGGACGAGGTCGAACTGGAAGCCATGTTACTCTTGGACTACATTGGCCACTGTAGGAGTTAAAACGAAATCGGAATTGAGAGGAACAGAAACTAATATTCTCTGGATGGTCATATACCTTTTCACTGCTAGATGGGGGTAAAAATCACACAGTGTAGCTTTAACGTTAACGTTAGTTCATTAACTTAAGTTAACGTTAGTAACCATCGCGGCTCAAACCTTCATTCCACTGTGAGTGGTAAACATTGTAAACACGATAAATAAATAAAAATTACTTTAGTTTATAAGTATGTGTTTGAATATATGAGTAGAATCTGTAGCTATTTATATTTCTTTGGCGAGTTTACAAACCTTGTAACGGAGAGCCGAACAAACAGCTGAAGCTTTGATTAAAGAGGAGCCGTTTCCCAGCAAACAAATTTAGGTTCTGGGAACGTAAGTTTTTGGTTCCTAGAACTTTCCCATAAGGTTAAGGAAACGTTCCCGGAACATTCTCCTTACGTTATAAAAATGGAACCTAAAAATAACCTACACAGAGCGTTCCTGTAACGTTCTTGTTTGGTTCCCAAAAAAATAACCTCATGGGACCATTCGGGAACGTTAGGGGAACGTTCTGAGTTTGCTGGGATACTTTCAAATCCGATGATGATCAGGTGATGATCTGTGTTGCGCGCGAGGTTCACTGAAGTCCAATGAGGTCCAATGATAGAGATGACAGCAGAGGAATAGCAGCAGTTTCGTGGCAGAATAAAACTTTTCTCCTCCTGCCTCCTGCTGTTCTTCTTCATTGTTGTTGTTTAAGATTTCAATTAATCAATAAAATAAGCCTATATAAATGTAAGCCTATGTAGTCTACTGGATCAGAAGTATACCTATATATTAAATATATTTATGAAACTTAAAGTATAATAATAATAGGATAATAATAATAATAATAATAATCTTATTCTGGCCTCACAGAACCATGTGGGTTCCTCATGATCTTGGCTTTAACATAAGAGATCTTCCAGGAACCACTTAAATGTTAAAAGAT
Organism: Pimephales promelas; assembly: GCF_016745375.1. Next base: position 24,497,085 of record NW_024121654.1, read on the forward strand.
CTTACAATAACCTTTTTATAGCATTCAAGTTCCTCTATTTTCCCCCAAAGCACTTCGAGGATTCGTGCTAATGAAAAGATGACTCCAGAACCTCTGAATTGAATACAAAGTGCTTAAAGGATCCCATAAGTTCCAGCAAGAACCAGTCATAATATACTGGTGTTGATCTAATGCCCTTTGCCCTTCTTTCTTTTATGGACCACAAAAGGAATAATATCAAATAAATAAAAATGGCTATATGGATGAGCACGAAAAGAACATTTTTTTTTTAATTCCTCCTTTTATGTGCATGGTCCATAAAAGCAAGAAGGGTGAAATAAGGGCTTTAGGATGAACTACTGTATCCCTTTAAAGCCTGTCAATCATCAACATTATAGAGCGCAACCCTCAGGCTGAATAACACAACCTCTGCCAACAGTTTTCTGTATGTGTTCAGCGATTACAATAATTTTTATCGTAAACTGACGCTAAGACCCAGAATCTGACCTTTACCTAAATAATTTATGGTTAGGAGCCAAAATGCTGACAATAAATCATTTCCGAATATTACAGATATGCACATGGTTCAAAGAAAAGGTGGGTTTACTTTCACTTTCACGCTGAATGTGACCTTTCCATAGTGTAAACAAAACAATCAAACAATGGAGTTCTAGCAGTGGCACTCACACTGCAGCTGCATTTGTATTCGACTATAATGCTCTGGAGAAGACGTGTAGGTTGAAGTGTGGGCTACAATGGCTGAACCTTTCATTTCATTTGAAGATCATTGTTAGCATCCACATGATCATAAAAACATTTGATGATCAACGAAACTGATAAAAAAAGTGAAATTGCAAATAGAAAAAAATGATCAAAACAAAGCATTTTAGATGATACAATTCTTCTTATATTTTGTATTATATGTTATCATTACAGGCCTATTTTTATATATACACCATTCAAAAGTCACTAACAATTTTTTTTTTTTACAAGCAATTTACTTTTATGCAATAAGGATACATTAAATTGATCAAGTAACAGTCAGAGTAAAGAAACTTACAATGTTACAAATCATTTATTTTCTTTTCGAGGGAACTTGCGCTGCATTGTTTGAACACTCTGCGTGATTACGTTGTGCAGCCCGTGTGAAGATGTCAGAGGCCATGGACCAGGGAACTATAAAGCATGCCCAAACAATGTAACTCTGCCTTCGGTGTCTTCAGTAAGCACTCTCTGTGAAATCGTTTGTCTTATTTGGTGTTGTCTTTCCCCCATAAGCATGGCCTTATCTCTGCCCTCCCCTGCTAGATCCAGTGCGTTCTCTCTCAGGGTTTGGAAGCACTTGCTGCTGTGTCTTCCACCCTGACTGAGACAATAATCGGTAACACTTTATTTTGATAGTCCACTTTAGACATTCAACTAACTATAAGTAACTTTTCAACTACATGTCAACTAACTATCATTAGAGTATCAGTAGACTGTATGCTTAATACTTTATTTTGATGGTCCCCCAACAGATATTCTACTGACTATAAGTAACTTAGCAACTACAAGTCAACTTGTTCTCCTAACCTGAACCCTAACCTAACAGTCTACTGACAGTCTACTACAGTAACACAGTCTAATCCCAAGAAGTCATATAACTGACGTCTTGGGACGTCTTTTGACCATACGTCAAGATCCGCCTTTTTAGGGTACCCTTAAACGTTGGTTACATGACGATCCCGGGCCGTCATACAACTGACGCTTTACCTTTAACGTCGGTTAGGTGATGGGGTAGGTTTAGGTCTGGGGTAGGGTTAGGATCCGACAACGTCATGTAACTGACGTTTAAGGGTACCCTAAAAAGGCGGATGTTGACGTATGGTCACAAGACGTCCCAAGACGTCAGGTCAGTTATATGACGTCTTGACTACAGCCTACTAATACTCTAATGCAACATGACATCATGACTTTTGCGTAAACATACACGCCACTTTCGAGTCAGGTGGCGTGTCATCTCTACGCATTTTGAGCTATCCGCGTGTATGCGTGTATGTCTACGCCATTAACGTCCGCGTCATTCCGCGTGTCTGTACACGCAGTCAAATCTCCAGTCATAAATGCCATTAACCCCAGTGACGGTTAAGTTTAGAGATGGGGTTGAGGTAAGTCATATCTTTTTTTTACCTAGGATGGTAAGGGAACAGTCATAAATGCCATTAACCCCAGTGACGGTTAGGTTTAGGGACGCGGTTGAGGTAAGTCATATATTTATATAACGTTAAGTCAACGGCGTTCATAAACACGCTGAAAGGCGATTATGCGTCTTGATAGCACGCCAAAAATGGAAATACGAATTGGCGTGGCATACACACGCTACTTCATGAGATCAGTCTGTCTAATGACAGTTAGTTGACATGTAGTTTAAAAGTTACTTATAGTTAGTAGAATGTCTTAAGTGACTATCGAAATAAAGTGTGAACCAATAATCTAGCTCTGAGGAGTTAGATGTTGTAAGCATTGAGGCAGGAGATGTTGAGGACTCGTCAACTCACTCTCCTGCATACGAGGAGCTAATGGAGGTTGTGACTCGCGGTGTTGCAAGGTTAAACATTGACTGCAGCTGAGAATCAGGACGTTCATCCAAAGAGTGAACTGGATAACCTCCACACCGAGGTGTCAATATCATTGAAGAAACCAGTCTTCTATCGGGTGTACACAAACATCATGCTATTCATCGATAGTTGGCTATAAAGAGAACAGCTATGTTGTGATGCCGAAGGTGGAAGAGACGCTAGCCAGCTATCACTCCCCTCAGTCCGCATTGTCCCTAAAAGCCCTGAAATTGCCCACAATACCGGTCAGAAGAGCTTCAGCTTTGGTGAGTAAAGCAAACACTGGTCAGGCTGCAGCATGTTTACACACCATGTCATTGCTGCAAGCCTAATAGGCGGATTTGCTCAAATTCAAAATGTTAACCCCCAGATAGATTGCGTCACAGATCAGATCCCGAGGACTGGTTTGTCACGATAGATCTCTAGCATGCATCCTTCCACAACACAGGAAATTCCTGAGGTTTGCTTTCGGGGGTGAAGCATACCAATTTCGAGCTCTTCCATTCAGTCTTTCTTTATCACCCTGAACTTTCACCAAATGCGTCGATGCGGGACTGGCACTGTTATATTCAGGGTCTCGGATAGCCTGGCAAGCAAGGCCTATCAAGATGTTAGGTCTGGGAACTCACAATTCGCTTACCTCAGTCCGCGGGGCGGGATAAAAGGTTGTCTTTCAATATCCCTCTGCACGCAATAGGATAGCGCCACAACCAACCAGAGCAACGGCTGTGGATGAGTGAGTCCAAGTTGATATATTAAACTTTTGCCGTATCCGGTCGTCAAAACTCCGAACACATCTTCCTTTTTTAAGAATGACTTAAGTGACGTTCTCTTAACTCCAAGTCATCCAGTCACAACTCTGCTGTCATTATGTTAAGCCCGCCCACCAACTCTATACACGATGTGACTGGCCGGACCAGAGTTTGGTTTTTCCACTACGAAAGTCAACGGAGAGTTGCTAGACCACACTTTGCTGCAAAATAATTTTTGCTGCCGCTAGGGTGCGTCTAGATTTCCAGGCTAGGTCTCGGAGTATGGCAGTCTCTAATGGCACTTTTCCACTACACAGTACCAGTTCGACTCGATTTGGCTCAGCTCGCCTTTGATTGGTTTTCCACTGTGTAAAAGTTGTACCTCTTCCTGCTTTCGGGTACTTTTTTTGTTTCACCTCCGGCGAGGTTCTGAGCGAGCTAAGGCGATACTAAAATGTCACATGAAAACAATGCCGACTGCTGATTGGTCAGAGAGAGTCGTCACCATTCACTGCGTCATCATTACACGCGCCAGATGGAGTATCCCGAATAACCCCGCTATTTTTAAATAGTTTGGCCAGAGATAGTCACTAAACTAACTACTCTTATAATTGGAACTCGGAAGAATACGTCTTGGTCAAACGAGGAGGTGCAGACTTTCCTTTGTTTGAAGGCCGAAGAGAGGATCTAGCGAGAGATTGATATTTGTGACGGTACTGTCTGCAATGGATTGGTTTGTGATGCGTCTGGCTGTTCCTCACCACACACATTTGTGAGGTTTTACAATCTAGACTTGATCTCTACACCAGGTGCTTTCGTCTTAGTGCTTTTCTCATTGATTTCACTAGACGGACACTTGCCATTATGGCTGTGTGGGTATAAACATCCCCACAGCGTCAATCGACACTGCGCGAGATTCCTTGAAAGGGAACCAAGGTTACCATCGTAACCGAGCGGTTTTCAAATAAAATTATGTTTTTTCTGTTCACTTTTAATTCATTAAAGGATCCTGAAATGTTTTATCGGTAAAACATCTGAAACATTAAGATGCTCAATTGTTTTTCAACATTGATAATTAGAAATGTTTCCTTAGCATCAAGTCATCATTTTATAATGATTTCTGAAGGATCATGTGACTCTGGAGTAATGATGCTGAAAATGCAGCTTTGATCACAGGAATAAATTACATTTAAAAAAAATATTATATAATATAAAAATATTCAAATTACAATATTTGTAATAATGTAATAATTACATGTAATAATGTAATAATATTTCACAATATTTCTGTTTTATTGTATTTGATCAAATAAATTGAGCATTGGTGAGCAGAAGAGACTTTCTAAAACATTAAAAGTCTTACCAACCCCAAATCTTTGAAATAGATAATCCCCAAAATCTTTATTTATAATGTGTTTATTTGGAAACAGTATTTTCATAATTTTTCATAATAATAAATTGACACGTGCTATCGCCATGTTAAGAGATGAAGCTTAAACAAACGTAACTGCTATTGACATATTCAGAATAACAATCATACCTGCATGTGAAATTTTTATAATATTTCTGAACTGCAATGTTAACGCAAAATGTTCTAAATGTTTTTCTTAAATGTTTCTCAAAGCCAAACATTATCTGAAGGGATTGAGTTTTATAATATACAAGTTATACATCTCTTAAAAATTACAATAAATATATCAGCTCATTCTGATCCTAAACTATGTCACATTTAAGTTATTTTTCATCTCAATTCTAAAGCTTTATCTTCTGTTTAGACTTTCTGTTTAAACTTGATGCATAACATGAGGGATTCCTCTGAGTTCAGGGTAAGGAGATCCTCTGTTTGAATGTAGTCATCATTGCGGTAAGGATATCCCACACGAAAGGAATCCCTACTGTGGAACTATGACAGTCATGTCAACAGTATCTATCGTTTTGCATATGCAAACTTTAAATAAACAAACAACATTCACCTCTATTCCGCCAGACAGCTGAATAGTACAGCATTATTGTGAATTAATTTGTTTCAGTTTCATTCGAACAATTTTGAATGAAACAATTTCACTTCGTTCTCACTTTTGTACTGTACTTTACTTCAGGAATAAGTCAAGCAAACTGTCTAAATTAAAAGCAACTTATTTTGTAAATAGACTGAAAAGGTTCAAAGAACAGACAATTCTCTTTATAAGGAAAATATGAAATATACATTTTGTGAAATATAACAATTAGTAGCAAATTATTCAAGCTTCCATTTAGCTACACTAAATCATGCAAGTATTTTGCAATGCTTTACATTGTTGAGCACTGTAAAAACTTATTTTTTGGTGAAGTAAATACTAGTGAAAACAACAACAACAATGTAATTTACATGAAAAAGAATTTAAAAAATGAAGTAAAAGTAGAAATTAAAGTGTAAATATCAACTCAATAAAATTAAGTACAAATGACTTTTCTGGTACTGGGGTTCCCATCATGCACTGGACCTTGAATAATTATTAATGATTATTAATTAATGAAATAATAATTAATTCATTTTTCACTGTTTTACAGCTGTATTTACAGTGTTTTATCATTGATTTTGTTGTCAGTATTAGTAACTTGCCATTTTGTGACATTCCGACACATTTTTTGCTCAAAATGACACATTCAAACACAAAAACGACCCATCAAATGTTACCGCCAGTGTGTATTGTCAAGTATTGAGGTCTTTGCATTCACATGATGCTTACCATCTGATATGATGTAATATAAATTACTTAGATGATTTAAGTAAAGCACATACTATAAATGACTAATAAAATTCAATATTATTGTTTTAGTGAAACGTAATACAAAGGCAAAGGAAATCAATATTAATCAACCTTTTACTAGCCGAGTTAAAATGACTTATTTTTTGTAAAGCTTACTTAATTCAATATTCCAAGATTTCTAATTAAATATATTTAGGTTTTTACTCGGCAAATCTTTGTAAATTTACTAGCCTTTTCTGAGTGAAAAAAAGTTAGCAAGCTTTTTTCAAGTAAATCCTACTCCAAATTTTTTAGTAAAAGCTTATTACGGAAAAGCTTAAAACGGAAAAGCTTATTACGTCATGTATGTGAGGAATTTCTGTCAAGGCAATGCAATGAAGATCGTCTTTGTGTCCAGGATTTCTCCAACCGTAATCTTTGTGGTAAAGAAATCCCACACAAAAGGAATCTCCACTATGGAACAAATAGCTTCCATAATAGCAATATTGCCCATCATGGTTTGATCCGATAGCTCGGATGTATTGTTTTGCATGTCATCTCTGAAAAACAAAACAGAAAATGAATGCCTGACGCAGCATTAACTGTTAGTCTATGCTTGTTCTGATACACTCAGAAATGCAATAAATTTAATAGAAACAATAAAAAAATATTCATTGTTCTCACCAATATTGCCATTTATCATCATTATGCTCATCTTCAGATAAAGACAAATTAAACACAAAACAACGATTTATATATGTATTGGTTTGAAAAATGTAATGTATTTTCCCCAAGTACCCTACATGTCTTGTCATTTATCATGTCCTTTATCTGTATGTCCATCAAAAAGAGAATGTGTGTTTTTTTGTTTAGTTATGGAGTTAAGGCAAACATCTTATAAAAGTTCAAGATACATTTAAACTATTCATGTTTGCAATCATATGTGCTCTGCAATATAATGGACTGCACATCACAAAACAATAAAACAAAATGCAATGCCAAAAAAATTATACAGCTTTTTCTCCCAATGCATTTCCAAGTCACAGCTTTGGTAAAAATAACGCATTATGTCTTTATAGAGCACAAGCTCATTTCCCCTGGAGCATCATGACTGTCAGTATGACATTGTATTTGCTCTTTATTCTTTTTGATGGGTTTTGTGTGTGTCTGTAGTGACTGGATCACACTCAATACAAAGGGAGAAAAAGGTCGATTCCCTCACCTGAATAGCCACAGGTCACTGTATCATTATGGAAAAATGGAGGAGGCACAAGTGCCGCCACTGTTTGTTCCATGCAAATTTGTCGTGTAGGAAACAGGTTGGTGGACTATACGTCAGTCGAAATCATGAAGTTCAAGGTATAAAAGTGATTGTGAAGCACACTATAGCAATATTTCTACTTTGCCTTGCAGTTTAAGAGTGACACTGAGAGACTGAAGAATGAATATCTCTGCTCTGATGGTGAGAAAATCTAGAAATATATATGTGCAAAGTATGATGATGAAAGTGTTCAGGATATATATATATATATATATATTTATATATATATATACGTGTGTGTGTGTATTATTTGGTGTATACGAGTGTCCACTAACTTGTGCTTGTGTTTAAAACAGGTGTTTGTTTTTGCTGTCATGTCAGCTTATGTTTATGCGAATATTCCCTGCTCTGACTGCAATCATCCATGCTCTTCGCATGAACGGCACAACGCTGCAAAGGTGATCAAAAAGATCCTGAACATTCCACATTGCGGAAATAATCCTAAATGGGAGTGCGAGTAAGTATTCATACAATGTATTTTATGCTATATTTTTGTGTGTGTAATGTTAGATGAGAGGTTGTTCACCCATCATGTCCTCACCCTCAAATCGTTCCAAACTTTTATTATTTCGTTCTTCTCTGGAACACAAAAGAAGATACTTTCAACAATGATTCATATTTGGACGTTCATCGTATAGACAAAAATAAATAAATAAATAACAGTTTAATTGCTTTAGGATGGTACATAATTTTAGCTGCGATGGTGATAAAGAAATATGGTCTGTGATGGGGCTCCAACACTTATGACTCTTTCTTTTCTCAGACAATCAAAAGCTGATATGGACATGATATGGCCTATGAAGACATTCTACTCTGCCAAATGTGGACAGTGTGAAAACAAGGAAGAGGCAAAGCCAAATAAACAAGATTTCAACATGTTATTCAGACGGAGTTGCAAGGGAACTCATAATCACACTCTCTTCGTATTAGAATTAAAACCAATCAAGGTCACATTAGGCTGTACGTGTTAAGAGATGAAGCTTACAAAACAAACATAACTGTTATTGACTATTTAACTGAATAAAATGTGAATTTTTGATAATATCTCTGTATTTAAAGCAAAATATTCTAATGTTTTTCTTAAATATTTCTCAAAGCCAAAGCACTCTCTGAAGGAATTGGGTTTTATAATATATAATATATATGTTGTACATATCTGTAAAATGACAATACATATATATTTTATTATTTTTGCTGATCCATTCTTCTCATAGAAATAAATAAAACTTATTTATATAAAATAGACTGATTGTCTTTTTTGTGCATGATAACATTTTTTTTTATATAATTAGGATTTTATTGAGTTTTGAACAACACTGTTACATTGTAGTCAACATTTCAATTGACATCTTAACATATATCCATAGTGATGACACATTTTATAAATAAAATATATATTTATTAAATATTTATTTATTACAAAATAAATATTTTTTTTAATAAATAAACTAAAAGGATTAAGTCAGAAGAGGTAGTAATAATAATAATAATAAATCAATAATGTCCAATAGTGCTGGGACAGATCTGGCTATATGAAGGCAAGCCACAAATGTCGTCCGCAAAAAGCAGAATCTTATGTGCAGACTCATTAATTTGAACTCCCTGAATATTCTGATTCTTGCGAATAGCTGCCGCAAGAAGCTCAAGAGCTAGACGGAAAAGCCCTATATATTTCAACATTTTTTTCTTTAGTCAAATCAACTTAAATAATTTATGTGGTTCAGATAACATTATATTTTGAGTTTCTGATGATTAAATCAATCTCCTTCATTGCATTAACTCAATTTTTCCATTTCAATGAACTTAAAAGTAAGGCAACCAGGTTACTTAATTTTTTTAAGCTAAAACAACATTTTTTTTTTATATAGTGTATAGCGACATGCAAAGCCCTGCCGGGTACCTTAAATAAGAGGACATCAGACCATTTGGAGTCCCGCACCGACCATATAATATTTATAAGGCGTCTCACATTATCAGAAGAATTTCTCTGTCTAATAAAGCTCACTTGTCAGGATGGATATGTGACCCAAGTGTTTTATCTAATATATTTGCAATTATTTTAGATAAAAGTCTACAGTCAACAGATATTAGCTTATTGGACGTTAGCTTTTACAGTCAGTCGGATCCATTTCTTTTTTAAGTATAAGTGTGATAATTGCTTGGTTTAATTTGCCAAATTCAATACTTTCAAATAATGGTACTGTAATAGGTCTTCTGCATAACATTTAAAAAACTCTGCTGTAAACCTGTCTTGGCCTGGAAATTTAGCTGATGGTAGGGCCTTAATTGTGTCAAGTATCTCCTGTGAAGTAGGTAAATCTAAGTCCTCCTGTTGTGAGAAATGACATTATCTCTTTGTCTGTGGCAGTGTTTTCAGATGTATAAAGATTTATATAGAATTTCTTGAATACATCATTTATTTCCCTATTTATTTGCCAGGCTCCCATCCGCAGTCATCACTGCTGCTACCGAAGATTTGGACTCTTTTTGTTTAATGTACCTAGCCAAATATTTCCCTGCTTTATCCACCGATTCAAAAAAAGTCTGCCTGGCCCTGAACAAAAGATAGTCAGGTTTTTTTGGGGGGATATTATAATATTATATTCATATTTAAAGTGGGTCAATTCTTTTAAAATAGATTCAGATATACTCCTTTTTGATTTAGCTTCAATGCTCTTAATTCCCCTTTCTAGATCTGCGAGTTTAGCAGCATTGAACTTCTTATGAGAAGAATATTGTATAATAAATCCCCTTAGAAAGGCCTTCTTATCATATTATATTATATTTTATTATAATAATTCTGCCCTCCTCATATTTAACCTCCCTCCTGAAAGCCTTTGTTAATTAATATGGCTACTCCTTGACTTTTAGATGACCCAGCACTAAAGGACACGTGTCCCACTCCCTACATAATTTAACTGATGGGGATAATGTGTTCTGTGCATGATAATATTAAAAATATATAAAAAAAATATATTTGTGTAGCTGCTCCTTCCGATCCCACACAATGTCACATAGTTATTTTCATCTAATTTCTATGTTGTTGTTTTTAAAATATATTTTCAGTTCAGAATTTCAGCTGATGCATAACATGAGGGATGATGAGAGTTCAGGGTAAAGGAAATCCTCTTTGTTTGAATGTAGTCATCATTGCGGTAAGGATATCCCACACGAAAGGAATCCCCACTGTGGAACTATGGCGGTCATGCCAACAGTATCTATCGTTTTGCGTATGCAAACTTTCAATGAACAAACAACATTCACTTCTCAGACAGCTGAATAGTACAGTATTATTGTGAAATAATTTGTTTCAGTTTTATTCGAACAATTTCAAACTTCTGGTTATAGATTCATTCAGGCTTTTTGTTACCATATGCTATTTGTAAATGGTGGAAAGAAAAGTACTTGTATTTCGAGTCATATTGTGCAGAAGGATGATCTTTCTGTTCTAACAATATCCAAAAATACAAATAAGTCACTTGCACAAGTATTCAGTGATTTTAGAAAATATATTTGTGAAAGTGCATGATACTGTAACTCAACAATTATGACAATTAACTGACAAATGAAATTCTTCATAGACAAGCTAAATAAAGGTCAGGTCACCTGTAAATACATAGATAAACAACAACAAATGAAAGAAAGAGAGAGAGAGAGAGAAAGAAGCACATGAAAAGACAGCTGTACTCATGGAGCTGGTTTACAGGACATCACTGAGAGATGTTATATCTCTAGCTAAGAGGACAAATTGTAATATGATTTCAGCAACACTATCTCTTATCTGCTGCTGGTCCTTCCCAGCCTTCCTATCATAATTCATAAATGGAAGATTAGCTAAATCTGTTCAACTCCATGGAAAAGTTCAGAGGAGCTGCATTTTACGCTGTCTGTATTTTGTTCTCTTGAGGATTCACTCTCCTTCAGACCTTTGAAATAAACAATAACAGTAGAACTAGGCAACGACGACACAACTGAAACATCCAATGGAGATATAACACTTGTCACACACAGAACGATCACAACTGCTGAAACGGTCCACTGAGCTGAAATATAATAATCATGAGCAGAATAGATGATGTCGTGCAAAAATAAAACATTAAGCTGAGCAAATCAGGTCTCTCAGAATATGTGAGAGATGGGTTTACCTCAGATACGCTCAGATTATAATTAAATTGTGTGTTAATATTGATTTCAAATAATAATATAAAAGATCTTGACAAAAAAAGAAAGGAAATTGGTACCGTTTTGCCTCTGGAGGGCAACATTGGCTATAAAAATATCACAGTGTAAATAATGGTGTAAATAAACTAAATAAAATTGCTTTTATTTCCCTTTTCTCTCTTCTTAAAAGTATTCATTACAAACATTCCTAGGCACTTTAATTGAACGTGTCGTGTGTAGAAGTAATTTTTCAGATTGACTATCCATTAATACCTGCTATCTAAGTTTTTTCTGGCGCTCTCGGTCTAGCACACACAAAAAACAAAGTAATAAAACCTGGAAAAATGTCCAATCTATGTATGATTTACATAGATATCGCCTGAGTAAATGAGCTTGTTGTGTAGCAAAATCCACTTCCTAACGTCTCTATTGACATGTGATTGTAAATCGCTTCCTCTAGATGGCGCCATAGCACACGCGCTGCTTGAAAGTGCAAATGCCTCGCTTAGCACAATATCTGAATAAGAAAACATTACTAGAAAACAAAGTATTATTTTAAAAATACATCATAGACGTTTGTAGACAATATTACCAGCACATTATCTAGGCCTAAGAAAATACAAGCATGTATTGATTGAGACCACAGTATGTAAAACACCTTCTATATAGGACAAAGCAGCAAACTGGCTACCGACACACAACACATTACCGATTCACAACAGTCTGCACAGAAATATAATCTATAATATCAGGCAGAAATGTGTGATTTGAATTGGGAATGGGATATTTCATGAGGAAATGGGACAAAAAGAATTACAAATATTGCATAGGTTGTGGCTGCTGGAAGAAATTAAAACTTGTTTAAGTTCAACACAATGACTGGCATTTCTACAAGTAACAAGTTTTTTTTTCTCATGATACAGTATATGGTTACTAGCCAATGAAAATTGAGACCGAACACAATGTTTTATGGCAGTTAATAAATAAACAGTGAATTTAGCATAAATATACTCACCAAGGCTGCATTTAATTGATTAAAAAAATACAATAATATTATAAAAATGTCATAATTTTAAATAACTATATTTTAAAATATCATTATTATATAATTTATATGGTAATTTATTGATGGTACTGTAAAGCAGAATTTTTAGCATCATTACTCCACTCTTCAGTGTCACATGATCCTTCAGAAATCATTCTAATATGATGATAGGATGCCCAAGAAACATTAATTATGATTATCAATGTTGAAAACAGTTGACTTTAAACATTTTTAAATGTCCTTTTTGTAACTTTTGATCAATTAAATGCATCCTTGCTGAATATATATATATATATATATATATATGTGCGTGTATATATATACACACACACACGTATAAACACACACAGCACCCCAAAAAAACTTGTCATAATTTACTAATTTACAGGGAATTCTTTCTACTGTGAAAAAAAGTGGATTTCATTTTAATTCTATAAAAAGAAAAAAGTGAGAACACACAGCACTGATAATGTGCTTTTCTTGAAACCAGCTCTAATATAGAGCATTCTTCACAGTAAAATGAAGCCCCAAATAAAATGGGGCTACAAAGGTAGATTTAGTCACACAATAACGCTTTCAAGAGTATGCTACTAATATATGTTATGCAATATGTGCTAATGATTATATTATTATAATTGCATACGGTTTAGATAAAATACATGTATAGATAAAAAAGTGCTTTAGTGTTACAGTGAATGGTAGGTGCTTCTGTATAAAAGGAAAGGTCTACATTAAATAAAAGTTATTTTTGGTAAATAGAAATGGAATGTTAAAAACATGCATACACACTTGTACATTTCACACAAGTGAAACTCTTCCCTTGTCGTCTGAGAGTTAAAAACCCTCTGTTTTCAATAAAAGACAATCCTTGCTGTTTCACTTTAGCAGTATTCCCATGGTGGTCACAAAAACAGACAGCCGCGAAAAACAAATGCCGCAGGCCCGACTGCTATAAAAAGCATCATTTGGAACATCAGTTCTTCCTGTGTTGATGTGTACTCGCTCTGATACCTGAAACCGCAATGATGGGAACGCAGAGTCCCACACTTCGGGCTGTTTTACGCGTCTCATCTGCATGTTCACGACTGCCCTGAGCCCACATCAGGTCTGCTGCACCAGTCTACGGTAGTGGGGCATGACTTTACTCTCCGGAAGGTAAAGTGCCATTTCCAGCGCTACCAAGATGGTGAATTCAAAAGCAATCAGCTCCCGACGGCTAATCCGGAACCTCTCTTCAAATTTCTGAGGGCACAGAAAAAAAAAAAAACAGATATATATATGTAAGCAATAAGGTACGACAGGCTGTGTTGTATCGTGAATGAGTAACATCTGTTACTTATTCACGATACAGCACTTGCCTCAAGTACCTTATTGCTTTTATAAAATGGTTACCACACAATAAAAATATTAAAGTAAAAAAAATGTTTTAGTGCAACTTTCATGAAGTAAAATCACTGAAAGCCTTCCTTCCGCTAGAAAAAAAAATAGTCCCTGACCGTGAACAGCAACAACGTTACAATGTATAAAATCATGGGTAACGCTTCCTTTTACAGTCCAGTTACCCATGTAAATACTATGTACTTATTTTACTATGTACTTACACTTATTTTACACTGTAAGTACTGTACTGTAAAAGGAAGCGTTACCAAATCATGAAAGCTCAAATAAAAACAACACAGGAACTGCAGTGTTGCGCAGTTATACATAGAACCGTTGGGTGAAGCGGTCATAGCAGTGTTTTTCATGAATAAAGCACAGCTATTGACCAATCAGAATCAAGGATTGGAACTAACCGTTTTATAAAGTGTACATAATCTGCATATAAAAGTTTCAAAATATCAGCCAATTTTTGGCCGACACAGCACTCGATAAAGATTTATTTTATACACCACTGTTTAAAAGAGTCAGTTTTTTTTTAAAATAATTTTTAATGAATACTTTTAATACTAAATGTATATTTCAAAAAATGTGTTTTTTTACTTTCTATTCATCAAATTCATCAAAATAATGCATCAAGTTTTTCATAAAAATACTAAGCAGCTGCTTAGTACAATACAACTACTTTCAACATTGATAATAGAAGTGATAAAAGAAATGTTTCTTGAGTATCGAATCATCATATTAGAATGATTTCTGAAGGATCATGTGACACTGAAGACTGTAGTAATGATGCTGAAAATTCAGCTTTGACATCACAGGAATAAATTCAATTTTAAAATATAGCTGCGAGCAGCGATTGCGGGCCCAAGCCGGTGGCACCGCAACCCCGATGCCTTTAGTTACCCAAAGGCACCGGGATGGTGGTACCGCCTGTTTTGGCCCTTTATCGCTGCTCACAGCTATATTTATATTTAATATAAAGCCGGTGGCACTGCCACCTTGGTGCCTTTAGGGTTATTCTGTACGACGTGTAAAAACATAACCCCCGCTTTGACTATCAAAAAGAAGTGTATTGTAGAGTTTGCATCAATGCAGACTCGATGCGCTGTGCGCTGTAACTCCATGTGGCTTTAAGCGCATCATTCTCCACTCGGGATGCGCATAAGCGGTTTGTGCCACACTGTACTGAGCCTTTCATATCATAATGCAGTGACGCAATGACAGATTATTAATTGCCTTTCTTGTTCTGTTCCATCTATTATATGTTGATAATAGATAGGACAGAGCACTAAAAACCTCAAACAAAGCACTAAAAACTTAAGCTGTTTGCTGTGTAGTCTGAGAATGAGCTGTTTGATTTGCACCCTCTTCCTCTTCACTGTCCTCCATAAAAACCAGCTATCCAGGTCCATGTTGTTCTAGAAAGTTTGTATGTTGCTGCCTCAATTAACATCTCTGCTATACATTTAAAACATGGCTATATCTAAAATAATTTATCTTTTTGATTTTTGTTATCTTGTTTTTCATGAATATTTTACAACAATACAAAGAGCAATGTGTATTTTCCATTAATATAGTTTGTAATGGCTTTTGTTGTCATAGATTATAATCATATATTTTTTGGATTAGTTATTTATCTTTATAATGAAGTTGTCTGTATTAAGTAGATTGTGTTTAACACACACAAGAGTGAATTTATTAGTTCAACACATAGTTATAGAAATTCTACTTCATCTAAAAAAAACCCTGCACTTTATACACACACACACACACACACGCACACACACACACACACACACGCACACACGCACACACACACACACACACACACACACACACACACACACACACACACACACACACACACACACACACACAAATACATGTAAATAAAAATACAAAAAAAACCATCAAATGTGTTTTTAGTCAGAGTATTATTTTATACAGAAACAAATATTTGTAATTCAGATAAGAATGAAGTTAGTGTTTTAAAATCTTAAGGAAAACAAATATATTGAAATATAGCACATGAATTTTTAATTAATTCAACTTCAATTACAAATACAATCTTACTTTTATTTAAAGCAAACTATACATTTAAAAGATGGGGGTTATATGCCTATTTTGTCATTTAAAAATATTGTTATGCAAAATTGTTATGCAAAAAGACAAGGACTTAGAGACAAGGACTTGTAGGAAAAATCGCAGCCAGCCACACACACACACATAAACACAGACAACAGCCCTCCCCTCCCCACACAGACACACACACCCACACACACACACACACACAGAGAGAGAGAGAGAGAGAGAGAGAGAGAGAGAGAGAGAGAGAGAATCGCAGGGGAATTAAATCCATTCAAACTACAATATCTGACTTTCTGTTGCTCAGAGCGAATGACTTTAAATTGGAAAGTTGATCGGCTTGACGAGAACAATATACGTGGCAAGTTTTGTAACTGTAGGTAAAATGAGCAAAGTTATAACACACTTTATGTGTCCTTTTTTAGTCATAAAATTCATTTCCTCGCCACGGCCAGACCGTTCGAGATATCAAAAATCCGTCCGGAATTGAGCATCCTCAATGTCTTGACTTCATGCACACCGAGTTTGGTTGTGATTGGTAAACACATGCGTTGTAATTTGATGTATTTCTCCTAGGACAATTATTCAAACAACCCATAATTCATAATTCATAAATAACTTCCATTTGAACTGTCATAAAACTTAGAGCACGAAAGTTGTTTGGCCTGATGTGATCTATAATTGTACCGAGTTTCATATTAATTCATGCAAGTGTGTTTGATTTATGGACAAATGTTCGAATCCCAGTCCAGGGGGCGCTGTCGAGCCGCCCTGCCACGCCCGGTTACCAGCTTCAGCCCGGCCCTGATTGCCATGGGTTCTGACCCGTGTGCAAAGTTTCAAGAGTTTTCGAGGATGTTAAGGCCCCCGAAAATGCCAGAGAAGTCGCACACAGCAAATAAAGGGTTAAAATTAACCTGACAGGCGCCCCTCCTTTCACTCACACAGAGGGACACTGAGAGACTGGCAAAATTCTGAGATTTTCTCTACATTCAAACAAACATATCTGACTTTCTGTGGGTCCTAGCTAATGAGTGTCAATTAGAAAGTTGTCCGGCTCGAGGAGTACAATATACATACCGATTTTTGTAACTGTAGATAAAACTAACAACCCCACTTTTGTCAAAAGGTGGCGCTACTGAGCCCTCACCACGCCCGTTTCTGAAACTTTGCACGTGTCTACTGGCTAATAAATGTGATGTGTCTGTCGAGTTTCATGCATTTTGAAGCATGCTAAGGGTCTCAAAAGTATCCTAAAAGCATCCTAAAAGAAGGGTAAAGTTTGATGCGTCGCCACGGCAACAGTTTCAAAGATATCAAGAATCCATTCACAGGTCTACATCTGCCGTATGTTTACATTATACAGATGAAGTTTGAAGCAAATCGGGTAAAAATAAAAGGGTGATATCAAAGCATTTTGAAAGTGACACACTTCCTGCTGACAGTTGGTGGCGCTATAACTTTGACTCACAATAGTCACATCCATGTGATCGTCCTCTTACAGCGAACACACTGCTGAAGTTTCATCAAGATCAGTTAATGTATGCTGAAGTTATAACACACTTCCTGTTTCATGTTTCTCGCCATGATTTCGTTTCCTCGCCACGGCCAAACCGTTCGAGATATCAAAAATCCCCTCGCAAACTTTCATCCTCAATGTCTTGACTTCATGCTGACCGAGTTTCGTGCCGTGTGTTCGAATTCTCTAGGAGGAGTACTTCAAATTCCATTGCGAGTGTTTTATGAACAACCCTAAATAACCGACTTCCTGTTGGGCTGGGGTAAAAAGTAATAGTATGAGGTATATATGAACGATGAGATCAACATGTGTACCGAGTTTCATATTATTACATACAAGCGTGTTTGAGTTATGGACCAAGTTTTCGGACCCCGTTCCAGGGGGCGCTGTCTAGCCCCCCTGCCACGCCCGGGTACCATCTTCAGCCCGGCCCTGATGGCCGCGGGTTCTGACACGTGTGCAAAGTTTCAAGAGTTTTTGAGCATGTTAAGGGCCCCAAAAGTGCCCGAATAGTCGTATAAATAATAATAATAATAATAATAATAATAATAATCCTAAGGAAAACAATAGGGCCTTCGCCCTTTCAGGGCTTGGGCCCTAAATATATTGAAACAGAAAACAGTTGTTTTTATTGTATTTCATTTAAATCAAATGCAGCCTTGGTGAGAATGAGAGACTTCTTTAAAAAACTAAACTTTTACGGTAGTGTTGACTGGAAAGTGTGCGGCAAACTCACGTCAATCAGTTGTTTGACCTCTTGTTTCTTCAGGTCGCTGCTGATCTTGGCAGCGAGTAGGAGGCACGCGGCCGCCACCAGCTTCCTGTTCTGCTTGTTGAGACGCCCCTGTAGGACCAGCTTCTCGAAGTACACAAATGCCATGGCAATGGTGGCCGGCTGCAACAAAGACTCCTCTCCCACTGAACGGATTTCTCTCTTCAAACTGATGACGAGAGGTTATGACAGAGAGGTTAGGAGAGATAAAGAGAAGAAATTAAAAAGGCTAAATAATTGTCATAGTATTGAATGTGCAAAGAGCTATGGCTATGGCCCTGTGTACACCTGGTATTAAGTAGCATTTTCATCGTTCGGATCGCAAGTGGACCACGCTAAATACAGGTGAGTATTTACTACCACTTCCAGAGGTCGTTGAAAACACATTCGACCAGACTGCTTTCGTTCATGTTTCAATAGAAATTACATTAAAGTAGGGCAAAAGTTTGTGTTATATAATATATGTGGGTGCACTGTGTATAATTATTTTATATATATATATATATATATATATATATATAAATACACACACATGCTTGTATATATTTGAGAAATATTTTCATGTATATACTGTATATAGATTTATATATAATTTATATTTTATATATAAATAATATTTTTTTTCTTAAATATACATGCATGTGTGTGTATTTATATATATATATATATATACAAAATAATTATACACAGTGCACCCACATATATTATGTAACACAAACTTTTATTTGGGATGCGATTAATCGTATATTTTAGTACGACTTTATCGAATAAATAAAGTATATTTTAGTTTACCATAAATGCTTGTTAGTACATTCGGCAGTACACTTGAACCATATTTCATAAGACAATAAAAGTCATTATGACATTACTTAAAAAGATGTACTCAAGTCCTGGTACAAAAGTACCCCAAAGCACTCAGAAGTTCAGCAAATTGCATTTAGAATAAATTTGGTCTATAATACATTTTCATTTAATTGCAAGAACATGCAAGAAAAAAATTACATGCAGTTTGCACTTGAGCATATTCTTTTAAAGCACGTTATTTCTAAAAGAAGTACTCTTTTTACAGGTATGCTACAGTGTACTTTCTTTTCACAAGGGTTAAAGCTGTCTTTTTAAGAATTTTGGCTTAAACTAGATATTGAAATAGGATTAACATGTTTGCGCATACAACAATATGACCATATTCTGATTAACATAGGAATATTCCTGTGCATGTAAACAGTTATTGAAATAAGAGTTCAAATTTGTGTGTACCTTCTGATTTTGCTCAGTGTGAGTTTGATGTGGGGGAATTTCTCTTTAAAAGTCTCATTCATGTCCTTCTTCAGATCCGATGGTTTGACGTACTCGATTACTGTCGTCTGTGAGAGAACCACAGTGAGAGTGACAGTGAACACTGAGGATTTACACGTTACTAAGATATTCAGCAATAAAAAAAGAATTAGTGTATAAGCAGTATTTTCCAGTGGTCAGTAATGACGTCAGCTGGATAGGTTATTTTTATTCGCACCTTAAATCACACAGATAGCCATTCATCCCTATAAATGTGTCTGATGCAGGTAAATTCATATCCAAAAACAAGAAACATGACCAAACTGGGCTACATTAAATTTCCAAAAACACAAACATCTGTGAAAAGCTAAAGCAGCTGAGCAGTTGTGTTATAGGGGGATGATTCTCAGTCCAGGTTATATATACAAAAAAAAAAAAAAAAACACAATATGTTTACTGTATATTTTCAATAGATTAATGGATATATATATATATATATATATATATATATACACTATCTACTGTATCTCCATCTCACCATGTATGAGGCAAAGATGAGCACTCTTTTGTGTTTTCCACATGGCCACTGAGGGTCACTGAGCATATCAGGGTCATACTCAGCATCTTCTAGGCCTGAAAAAACAAACATAAACACAACTGTCAAATGACCCAATCAAACCACAGATAACATACAGTAACTAAATACGACGTGTATACATGTTTTTGAGAAAATGGTGCATCTTTCTGCACTGACTGAGCAGAGCTATATTAAAGGCATAGTTCACCCAAAAAAGAAACATCTGTCATCTGTCAGGGTGAGTAAATGATGATACCCCTTTAAAACAACACACATTAACAGCAATTGTACTCAGTACTTACAATCAGCAGCAACTTGGCTGACACAAGTGTAGCTAAATTTGTGAAATAAGGTACAAGAATACAGAGAGCTGAAAGAGCTGTGTTGATGACTCACACACTCACTAAGTATTAGACCGCAGGGATAGCAATATTAGTAATTATCACACGCACACATTTACACACACACTTGCACATCTGTGCCTAAAATAGTGTGATAATAACTGTGTTTATCAAGTTGATTGAAATGTCCCTACCCACTCTCTGTGAGTAATATAGCATTAAAACCTTTATTAAGCTCCCATCAGTTACTACACTCTTCTTTGTGCAAGTGTGTATGTGTGTCGCATGCTTGTGTGATTTAATGTAACCATTTAGACATGTATGAAAGAGAATTTCACCATTACTCTAACCCTACCCATCACAACTAACTGCCAAACCTAAACCTCTCAGAAAGTGAAGACTGCGATGGGATAAAACTCAAACTGGTCCTCACAATGATACTTGTACAAGTAGACACACACAGACACACAACATCTAACGTCTAGCAAAGTCAAAAAGGTCTCAAGCAAAGGAATCCACCACAGAAAACAGTAACAGATGTTGTCAAACTTCACTGTGGCTGATATTTAAGTGGTTACAGAACTGAGCAGAGAAAGGGTGCGTGTCATTTTGTTACATGTGTGAGGGCCAAATATTGCAAGAGATAAACATGAATAAACATCAGATGTTTTGTTGAAAGATATAGTAGAACTTGCCGAAATATATCATGTAATTGCTCAACCCGTATTTCAACCGCCAAAATAAAACAGCTTAACGTTACATTTACCTCAGGAAAACCATTCAATGCCCTTAGAGCTAAAAAAAAACACATTCCGTAAGAAAAATTGACACGTACTGTACCCGATACATGAAACGTTAACGAATTGAACTGACTGGAATTCATTCCCTATGTTTTTGAAATAACTTTTTAACATTTTCAGCATCATTACTCCAGTCTTCATTGTCACATGATCCTTCAGAAATCATTCTAATATGATTTGATTCTCAAGAAACGTATCTGATTATTTAACCGTATTTTTAAAAAAAAAGTTGAAAAGTTATTTGAAATAGAAATCTTGGTCCCACTTTATATTAAGTGGCTTTAAGTACTATGTACTTACATTGAAACAATGCATTTGATACAATGGACTTATTGTGTACATACATGTTTTTACATTGTACTTATATTGTAAAAATACAAGCATATAATTACAGCTGTAACTAATTTATGTAATTACATCTGTAATTACACAGCTGACCCATCCCTTACCCTTAAACCTACCCATACCACCACACCTGTCCCTAACCTTTCCCGCAATAGTAGCAAGTGTTTTACAATACAACATGAGCACAGTAAGTACATTATACTTATTTTTCAATGTAAGTACATAGTACTTAAAGACACTTTTATAACATTGTAAATGCCTTTACTGTAACATTTATTCAATTTAATGCATCGTTGTTGAATAAAAGTATTAATAGGTTTTAAATTGGTCAAGTAATACCAAATAAAGCCAAGGATGTGTAGGTAATAGGGTTAGGGTTAGTCTTAGACTTAGTAAGAGGTCCTCACAAGGCTAGATGTAGTAGTTTGTGTGTATGTGTTTATGAGTGTGTGACATACCCAGGTCCAGGCCGACGGTGCTGTTGAGGCGAGAGGGAGGAAAGCTGTGAGTGATGCTGTTTCTAGAATAGGGCAGGGGTAGTGCGAGATCCACAGCGGGTTTTTGGCGGTCCAGAGCGTTAGTGGGGTACAGGAACTGAGCGTAGGACACCGTCTGCAATAAACATATAAGATCATAACAAGCCGTCTGTCAGCCTGAAGCATCCTGACAGCCCCTGGCTGCGTCAAATGAGGCGATATAAACCTGTCATTTCCGAGCAGGTCGAGTGGTACACTGAGAACAATGCTCTGTGACATTCCCTGACTGACTGATTGACAGGTGAGTGATTGGATGACAGGCTCTTACCCTGCCGTACATGTCCAGCTCAACCCCCTCCAGCCCGGGAAGCATCTCCAGGGTGGTGGATATTCCTCCGGATGAGTGCCTCCGCCGCAGACCGTCCAGACGAGGGTCACTGAGACAAAGACAGAAGCGTGGTTTTCATTGATTAAATCGATAAGAACAGGGATTCCCAATTTTAAAAAAAATAATTTAACAACATGTTTGCACATTAACTGTTCTCTAATGTGGGATTATTGTCACATGACATGCAGGTAAACAAATAAAATATGATATATTTTTATTATTGAATTAATTATTAGCTTTTTACCAACTAACCCTAAACCGTGAGAGCTTAAGAGCAAACATTACATCATTTTTATTACTGAGGGGATTTAATTATAGAAGTCTTAAAGGTACAGCAGCAAAAACAGCCTGGGCTGCGTTTCTCAAACGCATCGGTGGTAACTGGAGGGAATGGTTCTACTTAGGCTTATGATGCATTTGGAAAAAGCAAACCTGTTCAATTCAGGGTCAGAGAAAGCACGCAATGATCATGTAAACCAATTTTGACAGAGAAAGCTTAAAAAATATTATAAATAAACTTTAGGGATTAATATTTTTGTTCTGCAAAAGTGTCTGTATGAAAATGAGAGTTTTGTGGCCTTTTCGTCTATGTCTGACACATAGATATATACACTAGATGTCGCCTTGGCTACGGCAGTTCATTAGAACGAATGCGTCAATAGAGCCGCCATCTTGGAACAGGGGAGCCCCTCCACTTTAATGGATCAGCGTCAATGTAGACAAAGGTCTAACGGAAATAAAATCACCATGAATCATCATGAATGCGATTTTTCTTGTTTTTTTGGTTCGTTCCCACGGTCAGACATGTATTTATCATTGATTCCAGAAAAAAAATAAAAAAAATAAAATGTAAACATTCTTCCTAGTTCAGATTTCATTCGTGTCAACACATCACAAAAGTCCGCCACCATCAATTAATTTGAAGTAAAGGCAGCGATAGCAGCGTTACCTACCTACTTCCTATGACAACACCCTCGTTCCAAGATGGCGGCGGTGATTTGACGCATCATTAGAACCCCAAGGTGACGTCTAGTGTATTTATCTATGTGTCTAACAGCTCTGAGGTCATCCATATTTTAGTGTACTCCTTGTAGTTGATGAAATGTATTTTATTTGATATGTGAATAAAAAAAAACAGGCTAAAAATATTGATGAATCATCTTGCACTCACAAAACTGTCCAATCAAATGATCTCTGTAATGTCCCTCCACCTATTACCATTACCCATTACATATTACCCAACCTCTGCTTAGCACTACATCTATTGGCTAAATAAAGTCCTTCAAGATGAGCTAAGAGCTGCACGATTCTGGATATATTAAAGTCCCCGTGAAATCAAAATTGAACCTATTTACTTTGTGCATATTACTAGTCTTGTGGTGAACAATTAATCCGTGCAAGTAAATATATATTAAAAAAATGTTTTACCTTGGTAATCTTTAATCAAAATCTGAAAAGTTACTTCCGGTCTGGAAAGGTTTCTTTTTCTGATGACGTAGGTTTCACAGTTTGGGTGGGGAAACGCTTAACCACTCCCCACAAACCGTTAGTTTGCTATGAGCGAGAGATGGAGAGGAGGAGCGCTAGAGTAAAACCCTGCCCTCTGTTCAATATTCCGTTTCACTTGGAAATACGTCACAGCACTGGAGAAAAATCGTTTGCAACTTCCGGTTCATGGGGACTTTAAGAATCACATTTTTTGTCATTGTTTCAAACAGAGATCACGATTCTCCCACGATTCTGGAGAGACAACTAAACAGAATAACATGTAATTTACAAGAGGTTCTGACAAAATGGTAATTGCTGCAGTTATCTAATCAATTTGAATTTTATTTTTAATGAATTATTCAATGACCCACTTATAAAGACTTCACATGTTTCATTACTGGATGAATCAGCATTTTTGAACAAATCTCTTAAATGAATGATTCAATGACAAATACATTTTTTAACAGTCACTTGTCGCCATCTACTGGTGTAATGGTAAAATTGATTAAAATCTTTATTTGAAGAGTCAAGTTACTTTCAAAGAGTGATTTACTCTATTTTAATCTCTACTGTAGACATCAGTGTTTATATACAAAATATCAAAAGTTTTCTTACTTTTTTTACTTCTGTGAATTATTGTAAGACAAAAATAATGATTCCGTGTGGGTGAAAAGTTTGTGAAGCTATTTTATTCCTATACTTGATAACTGCTCTCTCTGTGTCAGTGCCAGAGCCAACGCAGATCCGACTTGCTGTGATCGTACTTGTCAAATGTCTAATAGACATAGTCGGTTCACTGTCATTTAGGAAAAAGATTGTGTGGGTGTTTGAATTTGAGGATGCAATCTTTTAATGAGTAATTGTGCAGCTCTGTGAGACTTTCAATATGTCCCACCCCCCAAAAAGATGGAAAGACATGTTTGCTCATTAAATGCAATGTTATCTGGTTTAAAGAGCACCAGAGAAAAAAAAAGTTCAAACACAGAGCCAACTCAACAATTACAGGTCTAATTCACCTAATACAGACAAATTCAACCCAATAACCCAATCATTTGCTTTTCCTTCAAGAAGTAACTGAGAGTGTTGTGTACATCTCTGCTCTTCAATCATTAGCAGAACACACACATATATCCCCTTCCTCTAGCATCCCTTATATACAGTCTCAAACCGCCTTGCATAGCATGACTGTGTAATTTTCTTCTCTCTTTCAGTAATGTGATGTATCCACCTTTTGCCTGAGCAAATGATGAGTGCCGCCATAACGGATTCGAACTTCCATTTGGGTCCGATCTCCATAGGAACCCATTGTTAAAATGGGGTAAAAGAGCAACAATTAAATAACACACTTTTTGAACATCACTAAAGTTAAAATGAGGACCGGGTTAAGCTGTGCTGTTGTTGACTGCCACAACGACAGCAATAAACTGAAGAAATTCCTGGAAAGTATGTGTTTTGAGCACCAATAAATCTGAAAAGAATGTACAGCACCATATGCCTTGCATTTTATGCCAAAGACTGACAAGGGAAAACGAGCATGGCTTACAGCACTTAAGTTAAAATGCTCCCCATAAAAGCTAGGATGCATTTATGGTGATTGGGATGTTTTTTGAAATAAAGATGACCTGCCTAAATTCACCCCTATATGTCCACTCTTATTTTTAAATTCAACTGATCGGCACATCTGTTTTCAATATAGCTAACGTCAGCAGCTTCATGTCATCTACGCACTCATTCAACTTTGACGGGTGAGACACTAACAAAAGACGGTCACAGCAACAATGTATCGTGATGGTAATATGGAGCCATGTGCTTTATTTTTTTTATTTTTTTCATAGGTTTAACATTACATTATCAGCTAATTTGGCTAGAAACACCGGAGACCAGAAATGTAAAAGATAATTCTGCTATGAGTTGGGCGAGACTTTGTGTTCAGGAAAAAGGTGGATAAGATAAAGTTTCACAAGTATTCAATCTTATTATTATTTTTTTTTTCCAGCATTTTCTGGAACTGTAATGGAGATGGTGGGAAGGGAGAGGGTGTTGTCGTTCCTGTCATACTAGGCCCAGCTCAAGGATGTGGGAAAAATTCTTTCCTGCCCCATTTTCCCCGAATCTCACCCTGGATATGAATCCCCAGAGGAGAGCAGAGGAACCCAAATGACTGCACATTCAACTCAAAACATCTCTGTGTTTTTCTGTCTATTTAAAAATCATGCAATGACACGTGTCGTGGAAGTAAAGGCTGGGAATCCAATGAACAATTCTGCATCCTTAATAATCAATGATTCTTTTAATTTATTAGTATATTTTAGTATAGAAACTTTAAACCAGTCAACCATTTGTGAATAACTGCTGCTAACTAAATAATTAACCCTCTGGGGTTGTTCGGCCCAAATGGACTCGAAAAATGTAAATAATTTTTTTTTTTAAAAATCACAGCTTCCTTGGAATGGTCCGAAATTTGGTGACTTTGTTGGTATTTGGTTTTTGAATTCCCCCAAAATTGGGGACAGGATGTAAATAGTCTAAGTGGTTGTAAAAAAAAATAGTCACACTTGGGGTGTTCGGGTCCAAATGGACCCGCATGGAACATTAATGGGAAATTGGCAAAAATGTGAAAATAGTTAGTTTTTTTGTGCGTACAATCTACAAATCAGCCACGATCTTGAAAAAAAGCACACAACAGTGAAGGGGTGAATCTATAAAACATCAAGAGTGCAAAACAGACACATCCAGAGTGAGACACACACACACACAAACACACTATTATACACAAACACACCAACAAAATTCAGATTATACACGTGTTTTGCATTTTTAAAATGCTCAGTTTGTCCACCAGATGGCATCCATCTCATTTCAAAAATTGCTTTTATGAGGCCTAGGCTTGACTCTAAAAAGAAATACAGCTTTAAAAAAAAATAAAAAAAATTCAAATATTTTTTCTATTATGTTCAATGGGGGGAAATTATTGTTTATTGTCAATTATTGTCATAATTATTGCATTAATACTAATTATAAAAAATATATATATTTTTGAAATTTTCTCAAAACACCAAAAAAGAAAAGAAAAAATATTATAAAAAACGAATAAAAAAAAAATCATGATTTTTTTTAAAAATATGAATCCCGCCCTTTGGGTCCATTTGGACCCGAACACCCCAAGTGTGACTCTGAAACGAACAACCCCAGAGGGTTAACAAATACATAACCAAAAACAATAATATTTTTGGTAAAAACCCTGGGACAGGGACGGGAGAAGTCCTGTATACATAAGCAGAGAGAGTCCATGGTTTTAGGTCTAGTTAAGAACTTTTGATTAAAGAAGGTAATAAATAAATACAAATAAATTAAATATGCACAGATGAATAATTCAAATTGCAATAACATGAATCTGTCCTGAAAAAATGAGCAGACTAAAAGCACTCTGAACTGTCCTCAAAACTGGATTTATGCATTTGTATGTCAACGCCGAAATGAATCTGCAGCAGTCAGGTGGTACAATAGCGAGCTCTTTAAGTTGTTTAGTTAATTATTATTGTAATGTTTTGTGCTTTGACGGATGAGGATATTTAACCCTGTTTCTTGTGAGGCTTTGTGCTCTCTTCAGACGCTCTGAAAGAGGTGGGATCTTCTGCTTTCAGAGCTAGCTCACTATTGTAAGCCTCTCTGAAATTGCCTATCCTAGTTTTACACGTGTGTGTTGTGTTTGAATACCTGATGTGGAAGCTCTCTCCATACGGCAGCACAGAGAAGGCAGCACATAAAGACCTCCTGGCACAGATAAGGACGATCCTGCAGTGGCAAACACAAACTAGTTAACATTACACACTTTTAATTCCCACACACACATTGTGTTTTCATGTTTTATGAGGACTTTTCATAGGCATAAATGATTTTAAACTGTACAAACTGTGTATTTTGTAACCTAACCCTAAACCTACTCATCACAGAAAACTTTCTTTTGTACATAATATTCATGTACAAAAAACTTTTTTTTACATTTAAAAAAATAAATAAAAAAAAAATCACTTAGTATGATTTATAAGCGATTTATCTTAGGACGAAGGACAAAGATTTCTGGTATTACCATCCTTTTTGTCCCCACAACACACACACACAGAGCCAGAACACCTGCATCAGTCTCTGTGTACACTTGTCTCTCGCTTTTTTCACACAGGAAGTGGGATGGCGTCTCTGTTAGCTATGGGTATGTGACCGTGTTTAACCATAGAATTGTGACAGAAAAGTAAAGTGGCAGTTAACATGAAACTGAGGGGTCTGCCGCAGCAGCCATGAGACTTTTTTCGTCAATAGTTACATGACAGTGAAATGGCACCAGAAATAATATCGAGTATGCGTTGCCAATTAACTTTTTCTAGAGATTTCAAAGACCGATTTACACTTTTATCTTAATAGGAATCTTTAATAGATTTCAACAAGCATAATCTTCATGTACAAATGTCTTCATAAAAAAAATTAAAAAAAAACATATTAAGATTCAAATGCAGCCCAATGGAGGATTCACGATTTCAGATTGTTTTATAAACTTAGAACTGTTGATCCCAAAAATAGGATATGACATCATGAGTTACAAATTTTGAACTGACTTTAGATAGTGTGTCATAATAATTGGATATTATGTTGACTTTTATTACAGTGCCACTTTGTTTCTCACAGGGAACGGTTCTTAGTCTACAGCATTTGCTGGCCTTTTTTTTTTTACACTGCCGTATCACGTTTATGCGATAGATGAGACCACTGAACACCAAGCTTATCTGGATCTGTAATCATCCAGTGGAAAATATCCTATAAGTTTTATTTTATCCCAATCCTGTCTGTGACCCTGTGAATGTGAGTAGGAACATGCAAATTTGTGTGTGAAAACCCAAAGCCTGGGAACACAAGCGGAAAATAAGGACCGCTGTCTGTTTGGGGCAGTTTATAATGGGACTAGTAAACATAGCTGCTGTTCCTCAGATGGAAAAAGGCCAGATCTCATGGAGAACAACCACTTCCTTAAAAGAACAACAAACAATCCTTATGTTGAGCGGCCTATGCCAAAATCAACAATTCTTATTTTTTACGAAATATTGCAGTATTTATTTCAAATTATTTATCTGAGCACATCATAATTATTATTTTTTTCATTCATTTGCCTTTGTAATCCTGTAAAAAAAAAAAAAGAAACTTCCCCTCTACATTGTCTCAAACTGTCAGATATGATAACCTCACATGATGAATCGTACATAAGCACAGCATGAAGCAAGTGTAACAGATAACCTTCAAACTGAGAAAATAATGAAGACGAGAGGCAGATTGATTGCTTTGAAGCACAGAGAGGGGAAAACATTACATAGTGTGGAAAAGACAGGCAAAAACACACACACACACACGGCTGTTATCATCAGTATTAACAACCCTAATACCCACAAAGAGAGATGAACAAACATACCTGCTGCCCCTGGTGTCGTACTGCCTCATGTTCTTAATAAAGTGGATTTTCTTCACGGGTCGTGGACGAGGAGAACCAGATAGGTTCCGACTCCTGAGGGACAAAACATGAAACACATTGGACTTAAGAAAAGCATATTGGGCTTCACCTCTTCGTTGTTATGTAAACCACTGATTTAAGACAACACACAACTTTTATAACACATGCTGCTGTGACGTAGTAGTCCGTACTATGCAAAACAGCCCAAATGCCCACAAGTATTTAACCCAAACCTAACAACTTCACTTTAACGGAAAGAACCCAACACAGATTTCCAGCTTGCAATAGTTCAGACCTAATGGGATGTGCGGTTTACAGCTGTTTCCTGTCATTATTCTGGCTAATGAAACTGGCCATAACCTGCTCCGCATGGTACCTTCATTACAGCTCATAGCTCTATCAACTTCCAACTACATTCACATTTTACTTAGAGGCAAATTATTACATTCTGAGACCATTTCCTTTAGAAAAATGTGCATTGATTAATCATTCACAATGAAGCCTGGAACCTGTAATAAATGTATAATTTTATATTCAAATATTTACGATTTACTTTTCTGGTATCTCGCTGGTAGGACAATAAAGATTTGACAGGATTGCAATGTGTGAGGGGAACCAGATCGGAAAGTACCATAAACCGAAACTAAAAGATCAAGTTGCGCGAAGCACAAACACACAGTGTTTCAGAGCCCTGCCCATGAGGCAATCGGCTCCAACAATATGGTCCATTTTCATTTCATACTGACTTAAAATCCTATAGAAAATAATTTTTATGATGACATTTATCTTCCCGTTGTTTTTTATTCATTATCATATTTATTAAGTGGAGACAGTAAGACTAAAGATTATTCGGGGACAAGATGGGTCAAGCTCAAACCTAAATTACCCATATCAGAACCATGGCTCATCATGTCAGGAGCATGTGTCCAAACTGCTATGACACAGCTCTGACTCCTCACTTTTATTTTTTTGTGATTTTACTTTTTATTTTTTAAACAACTCAAACGATACATGCATAGGAATGTACAAGAGTGCCAAGAGCTCTGCAATTCTTTGGATTATGGAGCATTAAAGGAGATCGAGTTTTAAAGACCAAATACACAGTCACTCATTTGATAGATTTAGTAAGTTTTGAAAATGACACTTCAACTTGTCTGACTTAAGGAACCCCAAACATGATGTATCACAAATGTTAAATTAATATCTCAGAAAATTCCCTTTCAAAATCCTGCTGAAAAAAACATCCTGTAGGATTATGTTTCTAACCATAGTTTCATTACATCAGCATCACACACATCACAAAAGCAGGCCACATCTTTGTTCTGTTTGGTTTGAAAAGTATTACACAACCCTAGTGTGTGAACAAACACAAACAGCTCCCCCTACTCGCACTCTCCATCTGCTCCGCCATTTGTGTGGTGATACACCCTCCCTCAGAATCCAAATGACTGTTATCATAACCTAGGCCGGGGAACCGCACCTGTCTGCAAGCGAGTGAGAAGAAGAGAGCAACGAAAAACTGAAGGCTGTGACTGAACACAAATGACTTCCAGCTCATTTCTTTATATCCAGAATGAAAAAGTCTGAAGCAGCTGCCAGCTTTGAGTAAACCTTATTCTCTCTCGGCCCATCTGTCACTCACTTGATTCCAACATGTAATTTTTTGTCTGTCTCTCTCTCTTTATTTCCTAGTAAATCCTCTATCCATTTGCATCCAACTCAAACCCAGAAAATGGGATGCAGAGGAAACTAAGACATAAGCTTGTTGAGATGGGACACTCAAGGTCATATCGAATCACACACAATCAGAGTGGGCAGCAGAGCGTTTCTCATTATTGATTAATCGGGTCTTTTCACTGTGTGTAGCAATGATGCCACTTTTAAAAAAAATGCATTTCTTCGAAAACAAATATTTTCATAACATATTTACTTGTGCACTGATATTATAATTCTGGAATTCTAAGCTAAAAAAATGTTCACATATGGCTGAAAATATTATACAATTTATTAAAACAAAAACCCAGTACAGTATTGAAAATAGATATTCATTTAGAGGTGCAAAAAATGGTATTTTTCAATGACTAGTGCTATTAATAGGAATATTCTGTATCCGATTATAGACACTGCTTTCAAATGCTCCCATTCGTGTTTGTGTTGGAAGACATGAGCACGTGACATTGAGCATGTGAATGCAATGGCTCATCAGAGGTAAAGCCCGACCGATAAAGGATTTTGAAGGCCGATACCGATACAAATATTTGTTGGTTTTAAAATTCGAAATTCCGATATAATTCCGATATATATATTCCGATATATATATATTTTTATTTTCAGAAACGCGCAACAAAATATGAATAGATTTTCCTAAAATTTGTTATTTGTAGTTATTTATGAGTTTTAACTAAAATAATATGATAATGCATTTTAATGTAAATGTAAAATGTAAATGTAAAAAGAAACTTTCTTTTATTGTCACAATAGAACAGACTGATGATAGTGGCTTTAGCTAGCTTTGTGGTTAGCTAGTCTATGATGCAATGGATTACGTCATACTGCAAATTGTAAAACATACATTTTCAATATAACAGGCCAAGGAGAGATGATACATCTCATTGCTATAACTGTCACGCGCTATTAAAGAAATACTTCAGTCACATTGTCAAAAGTTAAAAGGAGACTCAGTCAACTACACTGTAACAACGTAACTTAATTATTACTAGCTAATTCCGCTTCACTCTCGGATTATTTAACAGCAGCAAAACTGGACATGATAGTCACAAATTTTGTCAAGCTTATTTGAGTTAAGAGAACTGATGCGGATGTTCTTTTAATTGTTATTCAAGCAATGCAAGTCTCGTGACCAACTCAACGAGTGTTGCCAACAGGAACTGTGTAGAGTTCGCTCTGGTGGACAAACTATACAACTCCAACATGACATGGACTCATGACATGGTTCAAGAGTGTTTCGTCCGTTTTTATTATTTATTTTTGAAATATTCATTTATCGGCCATTGTAACTGTCGATACCGATAGTTTGGAAAATGCCTAATATCGGCCGATAATATCGGCCTGCCGATATATCGGTCTGGCTCTAATCAGAGGTGCTAGTCAGTAAGCCCAGAATCTGCTAAAAACACAGCTAAAAACTCACAAGATTTTGTATTGTTCAACGTAATCTGCAAGCTTGCAAATTCTTTCATTGTGACCAAAAAAGTTTAAACAATGTAAATATTCATTGTACATTTAAGACAGCATTTGTATTAGAATGGGAGTTTTCACAAGAGGCTTGCGTTTTAGAGATTGACAGCCTTTGTAATTATAAAGAGAGGCTCTTCTCTTTCTTTCCGTTTATAATCCATTCACAATCTGAATACAAGTCAAGTTTAGTTCTTCATGCTGCTGTGAACACTGCAGAGTTTGAGACAACTGTATTTAAATGCGCAATTGAATCGAAAATGGTGATGATTGACAGTGATAACCATTGGACGAGACAAAACGGGACACTATTTTTTCCAAGTACTTAATTCAACAACAGTTTTTGCTCTGGTATCAAAATGGGTAGAGATTAATCTTGACATTTTACTGGTATCTGTACTGACAACTGGTACTGCGACAACCCTAATCCCTACATTAATTTTACTATTAAGTAGTACTATAATAATTTGCATTTAGCAAAAAAGCACATTCTAACAGAAATTATGCTGCTGACGTTAAAATCCAATTATGATGGCAGTTTTACGCTATTTTTTACAGTAAAACGCATTTTTAAACTCTTTAAACTCCTTTTTTTTAACAGATTGTAAAGAACTTTGTGACTTCTTGTCTGTGAAAGGTGCTATATAAATAAATTGGTAACACTTTACAATAAGGTTCGTTAGTTAACATTAGTTAACTACATTAGTTAATATGAACTAATAATGAATAGCACATATACAGCATTTGTTAATCTTTGTTAATGTTATTTTCAACATTTACTAATACTTGATTAAAATCTTGTTAACATTAGTTAATGCACCGTGAACTAACATGAACATGTATTTTCATGAACTAACATTAACAAAGATGAACAAATGCAGTAACAAATGTATTGCTCATGGTTCGTGCATGTTAGTAAATACATTAACTAATGTTAACTAATGAACCTTATTGTAAAGTGTTACCAATAAATTTTGCTTACTTTTTTTTACTTTTGTGCACACAATGTATAGCATATTGAAAATGTTATGACAGCTGAGTGTGTTATGACATTCCTTATGACATATGACATAGAAACATTCCTTTTAAACTAATAATACAACTTTTAATAACAAGTGTGAAACAACTTTTAGGGCAAAATGCACAGGAGAGGATGAATGTCATCAGCCTGAGGAATCTCATACACCAGGCTGGCAAAGATAAACAAAGAGTTAAGAAAGAATGTACAACCCTATTGGAATAACTCAAGAGGCAGAGGGAATGTTAACCCTCTCTCCATACGTGTAGTGTACCACTGCTCCTCTCTCTTTATTTACCACTTGTGTTATATATCTCACAATCTCAGGTCCAGTAGATCCCTGCTCCTCATTCCAGGGGATCACTGTTCCTGGCCAACTGGACGCAGTCACGTCACAAGGATTTGGATAAATACCCTGGCGTAATCCTGCCAGGACTGGACAAGCACAGTATTAAAGCTCTAAGAGAACATATGGCTTGATTCCATGCTTTCAATGTTCAAATAGCACACATGAAGAAGCACACGAAAGGCTAGGCTATATTACCAGCCCTGGTGCAAAATGTCGAAGCACTATTACAGGCTAAAGAGGAAGTGCCACAGAAAAATGAGTGGGTGAAATATCAGGCCTCAATCAGTGGGCTTGAGGGAGGTGCTACATGGGTTACAACACAATTTGTGAGGCCATATTTGAGTTAGCATTATCTAAAACAACTTCATGTAGAATCAGGTTGGTTTGGATAATACATGTAAATACACGGAACAAAGTTACAAACGCAACACTTTTGTTTTTGCCCTCATTTTTCATGAGCTGTACTCAAAGATCTTTTTCTATGCACACAAAAGGCCTATTTCTCTCAAATATTGTTCACAAATCTGTCTAAATCTGTGTTAGTGAGCACTTCTCCTTTGCCGAGATAATCCATCCAGCCTAAGGCACACCTGTGCAATAATCATGTGTCTAATCAGCATCTTGATATGCCACTCCTGTGAGGTGGATGGATTATCTCGGAAAAGCATGTACATGGAAAAGCACGGCCGCGCCACTTTCTCCTTCCCACAAGCGATTGCGCTCCCGTGGCATCGGTCGATAGCCTGGGAAAACCCAGACAACTTCCGGCAAATTTTGATTTGCTCCGAAAGTTAGTCAAAGCAAAGAGCTCATTCAAGCCCATTTCCAGTCGGCAGAAATCACGGCACCAATCAGAAACGTTGGGCGGGCTTTACACGATGACGACAGCGCTGGGATTTTGAAGCACATTTTGTAGCCTACATTACAAAGATGGACGCCGCCATTGAATATCACTTGCTCGATTCAGCTATCGCGTCTGTTTTAAGCGATTTGAACGTTTCCTTTTTGTTAAAAAAACGAGCAAAGAACAACAATCGGAGATGTTTCTCTGTTTCTCCGCCGGCATCTCCGCTGCATCTCCTTCATCGCTCTGATTGGTTTTAGGTCTACCCGCGACGTCCGCTGGTGACGCCCCTCTGGAAATGATTTGTCTATGACGCTTTGCCAGACCATAACTCAACTGTTACAACTGAGAATGGTCTGGTTTTAACCAGGCTAGTCTGTCGTTGCTATGCATGCAACCACAAACTGCGATCTCCATGATGACGACGAGGACGTATCAGCTAAGGATTAATTGATTTCTAGCCCTTGCATTAGCTTAACTAGGCTACTAGATATAATTATGGAGACGGAGATTATGGAAATAAAAACCCTCCCTGTTCAGCTATGTTAGCCAAGGCATAGGTGCGCCTGGATTTTTTTTTTTTTTTTGCAGACATAGTTAAGGCGGCAGGTGTGTTCCTTAGGCGGCCGCCTTAGTTACAAACCGGGAAACGGCAATGTGTAGAAGAGCTTCCTGTTGCATTATTTATGTATATAACACATCAGATCTAATAATATTTACCATATCTAATATAGCAATGGTAGAGGACAGCCAAATGACACTATTAACACCCTTCACACCGAAGAGTGTTTTCCAGAGTACCTCAGCTTCAATTTTTCAGGTGCTATTGACATAAGAGCATGAGCCAAGGTCAGTCAGCAAACACGGATACACTCATCATTACTACTAGTCCAGTTATTAACTCACATGTAAGGACTTGCATGAACAAGGAAAAGCAATAGTTTCCACTGTCAATATGATGTTGATTCAAGCTACGGTTTCACTTTATTTTCACTGAAATTCACATTCACAACCAAATTCACAACCAAATAATTTAATATTAAGTATTGGCTGATATGGAGTATAAAATGATATAAACTTGCAAATGCGAGTTACAAAGTTAGAATCATGTGATATATAAAGTCGCAACTGAGAGTTATAAAGTCAGAAATTGCGGAATCAGAAATCTGTGTTACTAAGTTAGATTTGCGAGATATAGGCCTACACTTGCAATTGAAAAAAGTCAGAATAGTAAGACAAAAAGTTGGAATTATCTTTTAAATATTTTTTTTTTCCATGGCAGAAACAATCTTTCATATTCATGTCTGCTAATTTGTATTAGCAGAATTGTGCAGTTCCATCTTCTCGGGATATCTTTTGATCAGAAACACCATCACCTTTACTCGTGGTGGATATGAAAAATGAAAATATGCTTGACTGTCTTAACATTTTGGCAACTTTTTAATAATTTGTAATAATTTGTCAACTCTCTCCAAACTTTCCGCTACTGCGCGCAAAACAATAAGCAGTTGCATCAACCAGTGAATGATTTTGAATTAAAGGAAGCTGATTGGTCAAAATATAGCCTATGTTGAGGGTCAATAGCAAGACATAACCTCCAAAATGTTTTTAGTAAAACCAGAGAGATTTCTTTCCACCCATTCCATCAAAACATTGACGTTTCAAAAAGTTTATAAAGGGATACTGAAAGCAAATCATATGAATTTAGCGCTTTAATCAACGTCTGTAGAGACTTAATTGCGTTTTACGATGAATACATATAATTTGGGCTTTTATTTATACACTTTGATCAACACGCATAAATAGAGCACAACATTTAGGGCCAATCCCAATTCTACCCCTTACCCCTTCACTTTCCCCTTCCCCTCCGTTTTGCGCGTCCACATGAAGGGGTAGGGCTGTCCCAATTCTCTTTTGGTTGGAGGGGGAGGGCTAGGGGCAAGGGCCAGATAGCCCTTCAAACGAAGATTTTTCGGGAGCACACTTCAAACGAAGGGGTATGAGAAGTGTCACTGCTAACCCAAGCGACAAAGGAGACCCATAAATTTAAGTATTTGTGGCTTTAATAAGTATTATAACGACAAATAATGATTTGCTTTATGTTACATTCAATATTGTGTTCATATTTACAGTCAGTTTCTTCACAGAAATGTTTGTAAAAAAATCGCTAAAATTACTGTAGTTTGCTAACGATAGTCCCGCATATTTTCCGTCGTCTCCGTTGTTTCCTGCGAACTTCACAAGATAAATGAAAGAAAATAGCTGTAACCCACGTGAGTGAGATAACTGCAGCTGTCGACGGCATCTTGGAAGTTGTGATAAACATCGGCGCATCTCCTGTGACGTAGGCGCTAGCGACGACTTATAATGACGTTTAACGGAGGCGTAGTGGTGTCCCATTTCTTAGGGGAATATTTTCAGCCCTACGCATTGCCACTCTGTTTCAAGGGTCAAGGGGAAGGCGAAGGGGTAGGGCTAGGGGAAAGTGAAGGGGTAAGGGGTAGAATTGGGATTGGCCCTTAATGGTAAATGGTATCGATTTTTTTTTTTGAAGCATCATAGTTCAACGCATTCTCATCCTTTAGTGTCATATGTGACGCTATATGACAAAACGGTGCTATACTACGCACATGGCACCCGTTACCGTTAATATAACACGTGCTGTGATGGTTAAGTTTAGGTGTGGGGTAGGGTAGTCTCATATTACGCTAAAGGGTTTATGACGCCTTGGGTTCGCGTGTTATATTAACGATAAAGGGTGCCATGTGCGTAGTATAGCGCCGTTTTGTCATATAGCGTGCTGCATAGTTTTGGTGGAACAGACTTCCAATGGACGTTCTGAAATCTCTCAGGTAGGTTTCATTAAAAATGTATTTGTTTCAAAGAAGAACAAATATCTTATGGGTTTGGAATGACAGGAGGTCGAGTAACTGATGACTGAGTTTTCACTTTTGAATGACTAACCCTGGAATGTCTTCATCAAACATGATCTTTTCATCAAAAGCTCAACATGAGAACATCTTAAACAAAGACAGTAAGATACAACATCTTTGTAAAACTCAAAAATATTTCAGCTATTAATTACATACCAGCTTTGTTTTGAGCAACTACATAAACAGTTTAAAGCCTCAAAGCATTCTGACAATGCACGACGCTGATAATTTGGCAAGAGTGGCCAACAAGCTCCTACTTGTTGGACTATTCAGACCATCTAAAACCACAATAAGAACGGTTATGCTCAACAAATATAATTTACCCAGAAAGGTGGTTTTTAAGCAAGGACATGCTGGATGCATTTTCTGGAACTATTTTAAGAAACCGTAACATTTGAATCAAGCAAGTTCATGCTACGTAGCCCTGATTTCTTCTCCAGTGTGGAGACGGTTCATTCCCTCAGGCCTGCAGAGACCCTTTGAAGGGTTGAGAATGTGACAGAATGTCTTCAGCTTTAATCTCTGCAGGTACTATGTGCACAAAGCAGCGTGCAGCGCAGCACGGACTGACCTCAAAGCTCCAGCTGATAAAGCATTGGCCGTCAGTCTGGTTTGAATCTACATGTCAAAGCCACACCCTATTTAAAGTAAAAAAGGGGAAGAGGGTTGGGGTTGAGGTACAGTCGAGGGAATAAAGACCTCCTACTGCTCAATGAACTATTACCGAGATTGAGAGCAAAACAAATGTCGTCCTCTCACTAGTCTTTTTACTTCCTCATGGGCAGAGATAAACCAACCCAGTTCATGCACAAATAAATGGCCATTTTTAGGCAACGTTTATTTGGCTGTGAAGTCATCTGGATTCCAGAAAAGGGCTTGTTCCGTCTGTGGTCAATGAGTGTACTAGTGAGATTGAAAACACAGTCTTTTTCACATACTGCAACAACATTTAAAAGTCAAGCAGATTAAATCTATTGATGTGGCTTGTCACTTCAGCCTCGGTTTATCAGTAGTTCAGTCTGAAGCTTGAAAATTCATAAATATTTTTTTCAAAAGGCATTTTTTTGCTATTGGTAAAGGTGTTATTTGGAAAGGAATTTGTTAGAAAACTGGAAAAGGTGCGTTTCAAACCAGGTACCAACAGATGTACGTAGTGTAGATGGTTCATTCACTGTAAAGAGGGGTTTATATTTATAGGGATACTCCACTTTTTTTGGAAATAGGCTCATTTTACCACTCCCCCAGAGTTAAACAGTTGGGTTTTACCGTTTTCGACTGTATTGAGCCGATTTTTTGATATTTAGAAGAATATCAGTAACTCGAGAGTTTCTTTTCTCATTGACTTCCATAGTATATTTTTTTCCTACTATGGAAGTCAATGGGACCAGAAATTGTCTGGTTACTGATATTCTTCTAAATATCAGAAAATCTGCTGAATGGATTTGAAAACAGTAAAACTCAACTTTTTAACTCTGGGGGAGTGGTAAAATGAGCCCATTTCCAAAAAAGAGTGGAGTATCCCTTTAAAGCACAACCAAATTGAACTCTGATTGGACAGATATACAGTATACTTACTCAAAATCATTTGAAGAAACATTAAATGCTCCTCCAACCATAAATACAATTGCATAATATACTTGCGTTTTGTATATATTTACTGTAAACGGTTCTTTAGAATTTATAGTAAATAATTTACAACATTAAGTCATGTCTCACAAACATTTCCAACTCCTCGTATCATTAGACTGAATGACTCTGTGGTGCCTCTCCCACTAAATACGTAGGTTGGGTCAAATTCGCTACAAAACATGCTGATCAGAGTAATGATGACTAGCCTCTTACATCATGTGTCCATGCTATGCTGTAATATTTAACTAAAGAAGCAATAAATGCAAATTATAATTCTCAAAAAAAAATATTTACACATTAATCTTATATTGTTCAACATCATTACTGTTGCAATAAGTAAAAAAGAACACTGAAGTAAAGTGCGACTGTGACCACATAATGTTTTAAAATGTCTTTGTGCCACAAAAAGGAGTGTCACAAAGTGCAGTAAATGGATGTGTAATGCAGTGTTGCATAAAAGCCACATTAAAATATGCCTTCTCTGGACATTTTCCAATTTTTTACCTATATATTTTAGAATTGGGAATTTAAACTAGTATTGGATATGTTCATTAATCATACACTCTCAGAAAAAAAGGTACAAAAGCTGTCACTGGGGCTGTACCTTTTCAAAAGGTACACTTTTGTATCCAAAGGCTACATATTGGTACCTTAGTGGTACATATTAGCACCTAAAATGTACATATTAGCACCTAAAATGTACATATTAGCACCTGAAATGTACATATTAACACCTAAAATATACATATTAACACCTAAAATTGACATATTAGCACCTAAAATGTACATATTAGCACCTAAAATTGACATATTACCACCTAAAATTGACATATTAGCTCATGAAATGGACATCACCTGAAATGTACATATTAACACCTAAAATTGACATATTAGCTCATGAAATGGACATATTATCACCTAAAATGTACATATTAGCACCTCAAATGTACATATTAGCACCTAAAATGGACAAAAGTTTACCTTTTAAAAAGGTACAGCCCCAGTGACAGCTTTTGTACCTTTTTTTCTGAGAGTGTACACTATTTCTGCAATTATAATTATTGTGAAAATGAATTTATGCTAAATATGTTAAGTAATGCATCTGTTGATATTGTTTTGATGCTGATTACGTCATGTTTTAAAATATCTGATATGCAGAACCAACTTTCCACCTTTACTATTTGACAAAAGATTATATTTAAAGTTAGTAGTTCACTTTAAAAATAACTTTTGCTGTTATTTACTCAACCCCATGTCATCCAAGATGTCCACGTCTTTCTTTCTTCAGTTAAGAAATTAAGGTTTTTGATGAAAACATTCCAGGATTTTCTCCATATAATGGACTTCAATGGGAACCAAACGGTTCAAGGTCCAAATGAGAGTTTCAGTGCAGCTTCAAAGGGTTTTAAACAACATCAGACGATGAATAAGGGTCTACTCTAAGGCCCTTCGAGTCATGACTTGAAAAAAGATTTGTTCATTTTGATGAACGAGTTTGAACATAAGAGTCACGAACGCTCATCACAGAACAGAGAAAGGCGAGCATTTGTGCTTATAAAACTTAAACTTTATTTATTTTTGATAGATAATAGATAAGACTCTTATTCATCGTCTGGTGTCGTTTAAAGCCCTTTGAAGCTGCACTGAAACTCTCATTTGGACTTTGAACCATTTGGTTCCCAATGAAGTTCATTATATGGAGAAAATCCTGGATTGTTTGTCAAAAACCTTAATTTCTTTTCTACTGAAGAAAGAAAGACATGGACATCCTGGATGACATGGGGTTGAGTAAATTATCAGCAAAAGTTTTTTTTAAAGTGAACTACTAACTTTAAATATAATCTTTTGTCAAATAGTAAAGGTGGAAAGTTGGTTCTGCGTATCAGATATTTTAAAACGTGACGTAATCAGCATCAAAACAATATCAACAGATGCATTACTTAGAATATGCAAAATATAGATTTCTTTAACGGTTCAATACATCTAATAGTAATAATTTTAGAGAAAATACAATGTGTCCAGCATTTCTAGAAAATCAATTAATAAATATAAGCATGAATAGCGTTTAGACAAAAAGTCGAGTAATAATATCATGCCACCTTGACAGTTTAAATGCCTTCTGATGCCCAAATACGCTGTCTAGGCAGCTCACTAGATTTTGAGACACACACAACCCATGTGGACTGTCTCTCTCAGAAGTTCATGTAAACTGTCAGAGTGCATCACGCCGCGCTATCTCGAGCGCAAAGCCTGTAAAGTGAAAACCTTCTTCGGAAACCAGAGCTGAACCCACCGCGGTCTCGAGTCCAGCGAGGAGCCGCAGCTCTGCACGGACAGCAGCGTCGGAGACTTCCGCGCCCCGAGAGGAGTGGGCTGCAGACTGCACGGGGACAGGAGGTTATTCTGCGAGGAGAACGAGCCTCTCTCCCTCTGCAGGAACACCTCGGTGCTCCCGACGTTACTGAACTCAGAATCCGACGGAAGAACAAGGATGGGCGGGAGCAGCCCGTGTCTGGGCACAGCGAGGCTGGAGAAGGTCCCATCGCCACTTGCAGCAGCAGCGGGCAGTTCGTTCACAGTCGCGCCGATGTCAGCGCACTGAAACTCGGCATCCTGGGGTCCCGCATTGCTCCGCACAGGCCGTCCGTCCAGGGATATATTAGTGAGAAATAAAAGCGCGGCTTGTCTCCTCCGCGAGTCTTTACTTCTCCGCAGATGCTCTCTGTGCAGTTTGCCAGTGCATGGGGTTAGTGAACTCTGCGGACTGCACGCAGCAGCAGCAGCCGCCATTCTCGGGTGAATTAAACCGTCGGCTGATGCTCAGTTCGGTTTCTTCCCCGCCGCGACTCATCCGGACACGCCCACTCTTATCTGATTGGCTTGGAGTACAGGAATTTAGTAAATAGATCGAGCATGCGTGAATTTTGATTGGCTGATGAGTCCTAAAGCGTCGGAAATAAAGCATCTCTCTGGGAGAGAGAAAGAGAAAACGAAGGACTGAAGCAGTTTCTGCTGTTTATTATGTTTATTTTAAATATTCATATTGCATAGATCAAAGTCTATATCCAAGGCGTT